>LPNX010435686.1:149115-247339 GCA_001517045.1 Pseudotsuga menziesii | reverse complement strand
CTGTGGATGAAGTTAGTGTTTCATGTGTAATGTTTATGGTTTATTGGAATGTGTTTGATCCCCAGTTTATCCAACTTGCATGATTCAATTCTGTATTAGTTGCTTGTTGTTTATTTCCTCCTTGATTGATGAAGTTTTCAACCAAAACTAAAAACCAAAACCCTTAAACCAATTTTATTTTATTTTTATTTGAGATTATGTTGGCTTGTTCTTCTAGTAGTCTGAGAACAATTTATGGCACTAACAAGGTCATTAATCAACTTGGAAAAATCAGGAAAGTCCAAAGTTGCTAGGAAAGTTAACTAATGATTAGGTTGCACATACTAGTAATATTGATATGGCATATAATTACCAGTAGGACCATAAGTAGACTGATAGACAGGTTGTTGTGACAAAGAACTACTGAAAAATCCTCCCATAGGGGGTTGATTTTTTGGATCAAGAGCGTTAGGACCACCAAGGCCTCTGGGACCACCAGGAGTTGGATCACCAAGCCCTCCAGGCCCTCTAGGAGGTAAGATTCCAGAGCCTCTGGAACCACTAGGAGGAGGACCACCATACCCTCCAGGGCCATTAGGAGGAAAGCCACCAAGCCCCCCAGGACCACCAGGACCATTAGGACCATTAGGCCCCCCAGGAGGAATAGGTATCCCCCCCATAGCTGGCATATAGGACCAGTTAGATTGCCCCCATGGCGTGAAAGTATTACTAGGATATTTAATTCTAGCAAAAGGCATTCCTGTAGGGTTGGATGGATAATTAATGTTTCCTACAGGTATTTGGTTTGCTTTATAACCATAACCCCAAGAGGTTTGATTGGTTACAGGTTGTGCCCCCAAGGGCTGGCCTGAACTAGATGGGGGGCTAAACACATTAGTGTGGGTGGGAGGGACATAAACTGTATATTTCTCTATACCATAGGTCTGTCCTTGACTAGGTACAATTTCGATGCCAGATAACATAGGTCATGCCGGGGGTTTCCCCTAGCACTAGAAGATAATGAAAAAATAGGAATTGAAGGATTTGGAATAGACATAATATGAGAGGAGGTGGGGTTGGTAGTTTGGCCTGGGTTGTGTGGAGTCACTGTGTGATCTATAATTAGTTCAATGGGTCTCATAGAATCGACAAGTGAATGATATCCCATAGGAACAGCTATGGAACGTGATGGTGGTGTGCCCAATATGTCATATATTTTCTTTTCAATCTCCTGTGCATAGAGAATTGCTATGTGGTATTGTCTACGTTCTTCTTCATCTGGAGAAACTTCTTCAAAAAAGTTTAAACGGGTACCAAATGAGGCAATGGCTTGTCCTATAGAGGTATCCCAAAATGGAGCATTAGGACCATAATCCGGATGGGTAGTATCATCAACATGACCTTCTATGAGAGAATGGAATGAAGTATTACCCCGAGAAGGTTGTTGGACCAAGGGAGGCAAGTGTGAAGGATATGGTCCTCTGCTTTCTGCAACCACATTACCTCCCACTTGGGAGGTGGTAGCAGCTCCTTGTTTGATAGCTTCCATTGGATTTTCTCCTGAAACAGGAATAAAATCGGGTGGCAAGCCCCGTACTCTTCTGGACTGTCTTAGCTCAGCTAGTTTGTACAGCTCCTATCTAACCTAGGGTCTCAAGAAACTAGAAAATACACCAAAAATTTTCCTACTCAAGCTATAGGACAAACAAGCAAACTTAAATGATAGGAGGAGTTCAGATAGTTAGGTCTCTCACCAAGATTGTCAAGAAGGTTCCACTCGCGATTTACCTCAAGAGTATGTGCGTAGTAATATCCCTGAATGTTGTTCTCGGTGTATGGCTCCAAGCAAGATGATGAAAGGGCTTTTCTCAGATGGATAAGGTATCCTAGTGGGGTCTCCCGATATACGCAAGGTACATGGGAGCTCAAATCGGTAGTAGTGATGTCTAATGCATAACCGTACACAAGGGGCCTTCCGATATACAATCGAGTACATGAAGTACCTTTCTATATACCTCAAGGGTACATGAAAGGCCGTTCAATATACCGAAAATACGTGTAAGAACCGCTCGAGTCCCGGGATGTAATGCGAATGAGTAACGATAGCTCCTACGCTTAACGATGTCCGAACACGTCTCTAACTTATCACTCAAATTGCTATGTAAATTTTAACCTATAACTACCGTTAATTTTAAATTGGATGGTTAGGTGAATGCATGGAATTTTGACCAAAAAAAGTAAAACCATGCAGTATGCATATGCAAATATTTCACTTTACCATTTGTGGTATGCCTACCTACGGGAGGGAAAGAGAGTATTTTCTTTTGTTTTAAAACCAAAAATTTCCAAACAACAATCTTGAACAAATCAAAATCAAAGACAAGAAACACTTTCCAAACTCATTTCTCTTTTTTGAAAGCAATCAAAAGGGGAAGAGTCTCTTTTCCTAAAAGAAAAATAAGAAGCACGCTATATGCATATGCACTCTATTTTTCGATTTTTCTCAAAGCATAGATAGATCTAACTTAAAACTACAATATTTTTTATTTTGATGAGATATTACTAATGCAAAAGAGACAAAAGAACATAGAGAACCTGGAATCTTGTGAGGCCAATCAGATATCCAATGTCTTATGCTCAATGATGATAATGACCTAATATTTTACCATAGAATTTCAAACCATAACCATTCATATTCTAACAGAAAATCCTGACAGTGCAGGGCTGAAAGCAAACACACTCAATTTTTTGCAAAAAAATGAGAAAAAAGTGGTCTTGGAACAAGGCCTACCTAGCACCATGCTGGAGGGGTCTTGACAGAGCGGTTCTGGACCAGCACCACTTCTGGATAACAGGACTCAGGCGGTGGCACCGCGTGCTGCTAACAGGGTTCAGGCAGTGGCACCATTTCTCGCCAACAGCATAAGAGTGGTTCCATGAATAGATCCAAAACACAAAGGAGAACACAAGATCGAGTTATAAATTGATCAGATGAAGGCAAAAATTGATGGATTGACAGTAACAAAGAGTATAAAAAGTCGAAATAATTCAGATCTGAAAGTTTCAAACCAAAATTCACTAAGTCAGATAGCAGATCTGACTGAAGAGAGTTGGAGATGGAGCCTGGATTCGAACAAGAGTTCAAGAACTGAGGAATATCATATCAACTAATATATGCACTTCTCCCTAGCGGAGTCGCCAGATTTGTAACCAGGAATATTTCACCTTCTATGGATAGAAGCTATTCCTCTGGTCTGAATGGTTCAAATCAAGAACAAATGAGTGAACGACAAAGGATGAAGACCTTCCCTGAACGTTGTAGACACCTGGAATGTTGCTTCGATAGTGAACCTGTGTACCTACAAATAGATCAAACATACAAACACATCAAAACTACCAGAAAATCATCTACTTATCCATGTTAGTGACTAAGGAATCTAACAACATGTACATGCGAAATAAAAACAACAGTAATGTGGGACATAAATCAGCTTTGCATTAAATATGTATGGAGAAGCTTACAACCATTTCCTTAGTGTCAACAAGCATATCCATGAGACAAACACTTCATCCCCATAAGCTCCAACTTTGCTCTCTATGCTCTCCAATGGCTTGGGCTAAGTGGTCAATCCAACATCATAACAATACCTCTATAGTTCTCCCCCTCAACTATGGACTTGAGCTTGTATTTATAAGGCTCAATGGATAGGAATAGTTGAGATAATTGTGGATGAGGTGGCTCCAAGATCCTATGATGTGGGATCTCAAGCCCAACTGGCACACAATGATAGGGATAAGGGATGACACGAGGATCATGATCTAGAAGCCTCGAGAAACTTCTCTTTTTCTCATTTTATCCAGGGTACCGCTTTTCTTGTCTTATGACAGAGCGGTTTAGATTAGAAATGCTTATGGACCAAAGACCATAGGTAGTGGCACCACTTATGGAAAACAAGATACAAGCAGTGCGAGCAAGGTACCGCTCATGGGCCACAAGGAAAGCGCGGTGCTGAGTTTTTTCATGTAGAATTGACAAACATAATAGGTTTCCACTCTAAGTGATGGGATTAAGGGAAAACATGGAATTTAAGGATCTTATCACATGGTGGTGACAGGATTTGGGTATAATAGGCATTGATGAATCAAGCTAAAACCTTGACTCTGGAACCTCCATGAAGATGAAGTACTATATGTAATAAGTTTGAAAAAGAATCTACTTTCAATCTTAGCACTAGATAATAAAGGATATGGAGTTGCTTTTATAGATGTGAGGTACTCATGTGGTCAAAAGGAAATATAATTGAAGATGTTGTAGTCATTGGTGAAGAAGAAGGAGGAATATACAAACTCAAGGGACATCCAGAGACCACCCTTATCCATGAGACCACTAGCTCATGTGAACTATGGCATTGAAGGATTGCTCATGTCAACTACAAAGCATTACTCTATGTGAGAAAGTTGGTAACAGGTTTACCATATCTCAATATTGATCATGAAGGAACTTGCAAAGTATGTGCCAGAGGAAAGAACATCAAAAAATCATTTCCTAAAAGTGAAACAAATACTAAAGGTATGTTGGAATTAATTCATTCTGATGTATGTGGTCCTATTCCATCCACATCCTTAAGTGGATATCAATAATGTGTCACATTTATTGATGACTATTCAAGAAAGACATGGATATACGTCCAGAAGACCAAGAGTGAAGTGTTCAGGAAATTCAAGGAATTCAAAGCCTTGATAGAGAACCATTCAGAAAGAAGAATCAAGACACTAATATCAGATAATGGTGGAGAATATACTTCAAAATAATTTGAAGCATTCTGTAAAGAAGATGGAATCAAGAGGAAACTAACCAGTCCCTATAATCCTCCAAAAAATGGTTTTGCATAAAGAAATAATAGAACCATTATGGAAGCATTGAAAACTATGATTCATGACCAAGATCTCCCCATGCACCTATGGGATGAAGTGGAAAGATCAACTATGTATGTGCAAAATAAAGTATCTCACAGTGCTCTTGGATTCAAGAATCATGAAGAAATGTATACAGGAAAGAAGCCTAAAGTGATCCATCTCAAGATATTGGTTGTTCGGCATATGTGCATATTCTGAAAGAGATGAGAACCAAGTTGGATCCTTCCAGAAAGAAGGGAATATTTGTTGGATACTACGAAGTCTCCAAATCCTTTAGGATATACATTTCAGTATTCCATCATATAGGGATGTGACATTTGATGAAGAAACTTCTCTTAATAAATCCAAGAGGAGTCAACTTGAAGAAGTACATGAAGAGGATGTACCTCCCAAAAAGGTAGAAGTTGAACCCTCTCCTAAAATAGTAGCATCAAAATATCATGATGTGCAAGAACCCCAGGAAAACCCTACTGTGGATATCTCTAGAAATATAAAACATGCTTGGGAAATAGAAATCATAAAAGAAGCACAGAAGTATGGAGCTCCAGAAGGCTCCACAAGAACAAGAAAGAGATCAAATCCATACTCCAATTTCGATGTGTAACCTTGTAGATCAAGAACCCACCATCTATGAGGAAGTTGCACATAAGAAAGAGTGGGTGGAAGCAATGACGAAATAATACTAGTCAATAATGAAGGATGATGTTTGGGATATAGTACCTAAACCAGAAAACAAGAGTGTGGTATATTTGAAGTGGATCTACAAGATAAAACATGCAGTTGATGGAAGTATTGAAAAGTACAAGGCAAGATTTGTGGTGAGAGGATTCTCTTAGAAAGACGGGATTGATTATGAATATATTTTTTCTCTAGTAGCAAGGTACACTTCCATTAGAACCATCATGGCTCTTACTTCCATGATGAAGTGGGATCTACACCAAATGGATGTAAGGACAACTTTACTGAATGGTCTGATTGAGGAATAGGTTTACATCAAACAACCACAAGGATTTGAAGTGGAAGAAAGAGTGACTCATGTATGTAAGTTGAAAAAGGCTATGTATGGAATGAAGCAAGCTCCTAGATCTTGGTATGGAAGAATTGATAGCTTATTGACAAGCTTGGGTTTTACCAAGAGTAGAGACAACCCTAACATTTACATGAAGGTTATGGATGATGAACATGTCATACTATTATTGTATGTGGCTGATCTATTTCTTCCAGGAAAATAGAAATAGATCACAGATGGAGAGAAGAAGCTAGCTAAATAATTCGAGATGAAAGATCTTGGATTGATGCATTATTTCCTCGAGCTGGAAGTGTGGCAGAGCCCTGAAGGAATATTTCTGAACCAGGGAAAGTATGTAGTGGAAATATTGAAAAGATTTGATATGTTGGATTGTAAATCCATGGCCACACCCATGGACACCAACTTGAAGTTGTTATCTGATGAATCATCAGAGTTAGTGGACATGACTCGGTACAGGTAGATTATTGGGTCACTGATGTATCTGACGAATATAAGGTCAGATATATGTTTTGTTGTAAACACCTTAAGTCAATTTCTAGTTAAACCTAGACAAGTTCACCTGATAGTTTCAAAGCATGTGATGAGGTACCTAAAATTTATAATAGACTTCAGACTATACTATAATAGAGATCATAACTAAAAATTGTATGAATATATAGATTCAGATTGGGTAGGAAGTGTCACAGACAGAAAGAATACCTCAGGTGGATGTTAGTGTCTGGGATCCACCATGATCTCATGGTTTAGTAAGAAACACTCCAGTGTTTCTCTCAGCACATCTGAAGCAAAATACATAGAAGATTGCTCCTCTAGTTTTGAAGCGACATGGCTTTGGAAACTGATGTCAGGCCTATTTGACATAGAGTTGGACACCACAATGATTCTATGTGACAACCATAGTTGCATAAAGATGACATAGAATCCGGTGTTCCGTGATAAATAAAATCACATAGAAATCTAATATTTTTATATAAGGGATATGGCACCAAAGGGAGCTATAAAACTCCAGTATGTGAGTATCGATGAGCAAGTTGTTGATGTGCTAACCAAACCTCTATCTCGGGTGAAGTTTGAATACTTACATGACAAGCTTGGTGTAGTTTGAAAATACTTTCCTCTCAAGGAGGAACAATGATGATATGGACCCTTCTCGAAAAGGAGGAATGAATCGAATATATGGACTCTCCTCAGAAATGAGAAACAGGTTGAAGATATAGACTCTCTTTGGAAAGGATGAACAAGTCAAAGATATGGAGACTCTTTGAAAAGGAGGAACAAGTCAAATATATGGATTCTCCTCGAAAAGGAAGAACAGGTCGAAGATATGAACCCTCCTCAGACAATGGGAGATCAGTTTGATGATATAGATACTCCTTGGAAAGGGGGAGTGATGATGAGACTTTCATTAATGATAATGATCCTCTCTTGAGGATGGTCTTGCGGTAAAATAACATTATTATCCTGAAAGTGGTCCTTACTAGCTAAGGATGGTCCTCTAGACGTTACTCTCGCATGGAGAGTATATCTACATTCATATGTAGATGTCATAGAATAACACTCGCTTGTGAGTGGTCCTATCCTTAATGCTAAGGATGCTCTATGATGAGTCCTCATGAACACTAGATCTACAGTAGAATATGTTACTCTCGCATGGAGAGTGTACCTACATTTATATGTAGATGCAAGAGAATAACACTCGCTTGGGAGTGGTCCTAGATTTAGTTCTAAGGATGCTCTATGACTATTCCTTGCATACATCATAGCCTAAAACTCGCATGGAGTGGTCCTAGATATAGTGCCGATGATGTCCTACTATGAGTCCTCATGGATGCCAGATCTGCAGTGACAGATGTTACTTTCACATGGAGAGTGTACCATAGAATAACACTCACTTGCGAGTGGTCCTAGATATAGTTCTAAGGATTCCCCATGATGAGTCCTTGTAGACTCCATAGAATAACACTCACTTGGGAGTGATGCTTTTTATAGTGTTGAGGATGCTCTATGATGATTCATTACGGATGGTAGGTCCTGCATTCACGTGCAGACGAGATCTACATTTAGTTGTAGATGATTCAGTTGGTCGATATTATGGACCCTCCTTGTTAAGGGGGAGTATCCTGATAGAGGATTACATCATCCTTGGACTCCTATCCTAAATTAATAGGGATTGATCATCCCACAAAGAGATCATGTTTTCTGCAGGTAGTGTTGTAGAAAAAGGATCAAGAAGATCGAAGTGTTGTGGAAAATAATCAAGAAGATGGAAGTGATACTGCAAAGGATCGAGAAGATTGAAGTGTTGCTGCAAAGATCAAGAAGATCTAAGTGATGCTACAAAGGATAAAGAAGACTGAAGTGTTGCTGCAAAGGATCAAGAAGATCGAAGTGTTGCTACAAAGTATAAAGAAGATCGAAATGTTTTTGAAAAGGATCAAGTGATAGTGTGCTGCAAAAGATGAAGACTCAATGCTAAAGAAGACAATGTACCTGTACTAAAGATATTGAAGAGGAACTATTCAATTTACTAATTGTGAAAACTTCCTATGGCATATAGATGTATTACCTCGATACTGCTAAAGATGATATCTATCGTTACTCCTATATTTGATGATGATGTTGTCAGTAGAACACCCTTCTCCTTAAGGGGGTGTTGAAATATTGTATCTTCAAAGGATATTCTAAATCTATTTTACCGATGTACCTCAAGGGAGATGTTATTATTCCTCTGTCAATATGTTACTATTGTAATTGGTCATCATAGATTCATGAGATAAATCCTCCATTGTAATTCGGGTCATTACTACCCTAATTAATATAATAAAATATTGTTTTGTGATTTCCTAGGTGAAGTCGGCCCAAACAGTTTAGTGGGGACGACTTGATTAGGGTAAAAGTCGTTTAAAAAAGGAGTATAAATAGAGTGGTTGTGCTTCTCATTTGAACACATACAGACTCACTTGTGTAGTGCATAGGAGAGAGAGAGAGACATACCAGCAAGGAGGTGGAATACCTATTTTGGGGTTTTATCTTATACATATTATACAAAGGATGTTTTATTGGGTTTTATTACCCTTGAGGGTTTCCTGGGATAAATCTGTATCTATCTTGTGATTTTGTTTCTTTTAGTGATTCTACATATGCTACTATTGTGAATTTGGATTAAACTCTAATGATATCTAGTCTAGCATATGAAATATTAGCACAAAACCCAACAAGGTTGAATTATAAATAAGGTTTAAGCCAACAAAAGAAATAATGATGTGGTTATATTGACCAAGAAGTAAACGAGGTGGGGCGTCACCATGTCAAAGGAATCCCAAATTGTGGACACATTTCTTGAGCAAGAAGAGTATAAATAAACAAGAGATGGAATTATTGAAATAAGATTGAAGATGAAGTTGACATGATATTCTGATTTGGAAAGCTTGTAATTGTGGGGTATCAATGGCTTGTTGATCTAGAAGAAGTTTATACAGCCAAATTGCTCAAAATCAATGACGATGAATAGTACACAATTCACAAATTACAAGGATTCCATGTACCAAGATGCGCAAACAAAATACATAGTGAATTACATAGATCATAGAAGTGTTAAATTAAAATACAAAAATCACCAATTGCATAAGTGACAAAGTGTTGTAGAGTGTAGAAGGCGCAAATGTCATAAGGTCACAAATTGCATAAGTACTAAAGTGTTATTGAAGAAGAATATGTCACGGAATCCAGATTGTTGAGATGCATATTCCAGAAGGTGAAGACATAGATCATAGAATACATAGATTAGATAACACATACAAATATCATAGATAAGACAGATGCATATCACAGTTCTTTATACAAGCACATTATTTTCAGGGAGGTAGGAAGAGGAAAGGAAAGGGAGCTGTAGCTTCCTTCCAGTTGGTGCTGGAGAATATAATAGAGAGTTAGTTCTTCCTTCTAGTTGGTGTTGGAGAATACAATAAGGAATTTTTTCTTCCATTTAGTTGAAGATGAAGAACACAAAGGGGAGGTTACACTCTTTAATCAGGTTGGTGCCCGAACACTGTGTGTGTTCTTGCGCAAAAAGGATTGATATCCATTTAGGTTGGTGCTTGAAGTCAACAAGTCAGTGCTTGCACAAATGATAGAAGTTATTATAGGTTAGTTTCTGTAATCAACAATTTTATGCTTACAATCAAGTTGGTGCTTGAGTAAATGGATTCTCGCATTTTTAGATTGGAGTATCCCATTGTAAATAAAAATTATGTGTGTGTGTGTGTGTGTGTGTGTGTATACGTATATATATGTGTGTGTGTGTGTGTGTGTGTGTGTGTGTGTGTGTGTGTGTGTGCGTATATATATATATATGTGTGTGTGTGTGTGTGTGTGTGTGTGTGTGTGTATGTATGTATTGTTATAGCTTATTTTACCACACTTGGTAGATCACACTTTTATGGCTTTCCATGTCCCTCTACAGACTCTTTGGACCCCCTTTGATCAAAATATACTTTGATGTTCCAAGAAATACTTAAAAAAATCCCTAATTATTGCTATATGTGGGTCACAAGCTTACAACCCACATGTACATGCAGCGTGTCCCACGAGCTTACAATACATGTGGAATGTATGAACAACAAGATCAAACGAATAGTGGTTGATGAAGTTGTTATGACCTTTATGATGTCTCTAGCCTATTGGAAAGGTCTTGGCTCACCCCCAATGTCTAAATCTGGGACCATGTTTATTTCCTTCTATGGACATTCTTTTTGGGTGCATGGTATCCTTCCTTCTCTTGAAGTCCAGTTGGGAGGGAAAACCATTTCCATCAAGGTCGAGGTGGTTATGTGCATAGATTACAACCTTTTACTGAAATGTAACTGGATTCACATTATGAGATCGATCTTGTATTCTATCTTCCATTTTATTTGATTCCATTTCGAATATCGGATTGTCATGATCGAGCAGATGTATTTTGATCATTCCAATACATAAGAATCTTTGAGATCCACCATCCCAGTTATTGATATTTCTCAGCCGGCAACTGAGAATGTTGGTGTGGGAATGTATCCATCTTTGATGGGAAATTTTAATATTTTTGCACCAATCCTTGCTATAGGTTCCACTCTTGGTAGTGAATTGTTGTCTTCAAATTCGGTCCCATTTCACACTATGTATTTGGAAGACCCTTGGACTTTCCCTTCTCTGAACACTTTAGATGAAGATCCTAGACCTACCAAGATGTATATTTCATTGTCTGTGGCATAGATTGCTTATTAATCTACTCTTGATCTCGTTATGGAACCTAGTCCATCCTCTTCGGAGACGGAGGAGGAGGACACTTTTTCACTTCCTACTTGGGTAGTTGCATCGTCATGCTCACATGACTGCTTTGATGATTTTTTCCTTCTGATGAAGTGATTCTTGAAGCCATGATTGGTTTGGAACAACCTTGGGAAAATTTGCACCATCTCTCTTACTTCCTCCCAGAGCTTGAATAAATCAAGTGTGATGAATTTAGGGTGACCCTCAGCGAGAATGTTGGTATTCTTGTGATCCCATTAGGAACTCATGGTATATATGTTGAAGGGAACATGGAAAATTTGTCACCTACAATCCCTATCAACATTTCTCGAACACCTGGCAAGATACAAAACATTTACATTGGGGAATATTGTTCTCCTGATGAGATTAAGAAATACACTCAGCTCTTTAAAAAATTATGTGATATTTTTGCTTGGTCATATAACCAAATGCCAGGAATAGACCCTCAAATTGTCAATCATGAGATTAATACTTATCATGATTCTAGTCTTGTTCGACAGTGTTTACGCACAATGAATCCTCTTGAGGAGCCTTCCATTAAGGTAGAGATAGAGAAGCTACTCAAGGTTTGTTGTATCTATTTAGTCCCCTTGACTTAATGGGTGTCCAACCCCATTCTGATTGATAAGAATCAAGGAACCATCCAAGTATGCACTGAATTTAGAGAGTTGAATAAGGATTATAATAAATATAACTTTTCCACACCATTTATTGATTAGATTCTGGATGAGTGAGCGGGAAGCGAGGTATTCTCATTCATGGACGGATTTTCAGGATACAATCATATTCAAATCAAACCTCAGGACCAACACAAGACAGCTTTCATTTGTCCTTGGGGCACTTTTGCATACCGAAAAATGCCCTTCGGCCTTAAAAACATCAGAGCTATGTTTCACCGGGTGATGACCTTTGCTTTTCACGACCTTAAGAAAATTATTGAAGTTTACCTGTACGATTTATCTACTCACTCTCATTTGAGAGTGGATAATCCAGTTCATTTGAGCTTGGTTTTCGAGAGATACCGATGTTGTCACATCTGGTTGAACCCACAGAGGTGCATATTTTTTGTGAAAGTAGGGCGTTTATTGGGATTCATCTTTTCTAAGAAGGGGATTAGGATCGGGCCTCTTAAGGTTGAGGCAATATTTCGATTATCTCCCCCGCGCATTATTAGACACCTTCAAAGTCTCCAAGGGATGGATAACTTCTTACGAAGGTTTGTTGTCAACTTGGCCAATTTGGCCAAGGGTTTCATGCACCTTTTGAAGAAGGACACTCCTTTTATCTGGAATGAGCGATCCCATGACTCTTTTGATGCATTGAAGAAAGACTTGGCATCAGCCCCTATGCTTAGTCCACTCAACTACAGTCATGATTTCTTGTTATATGTGGTCGCATCTCAAGAGACGATTGGTATGGTTTTGGTTCAAGAGGATGATGAGATCCAAGAGCATGTTTTCTACTATCTTATCTTGAACCTTATTGATGCCAAAATTCATTATACTCATGTTGAGAAGATAAATTTAGCAACCATTCATGCGGTTCAGCGGTTGAGACATTATATACTCCTTTTCCATACTGCGATTGTGGATCACATCAATCCATTTAAGTTAGTCCTAACCATATGGATGATAGGGGGGGAATATAATAAGTGGATTGTTATATTTCAAGATTTTGATCTCAAGTTTTTTTTGGAAAAATCAAAGAAATCGTTGGTCTTTGTAGAGATCATGTCATATTTTCCTAGTTTGGACGAGGTTGATATTCACAAAGCTTCTTTTGTTGATGAACATATCTTCCACATCTCTATTATGGACCCTTGGTATGGTGACATCATAGGTTATTTACAGACTTTGAAGGTCCCTCCTCACCTCTCATGGGATGATCATCGACATTTACGACATGCTACTAAGAATTACCTCATTATCGGTGACACCTTGAATTGTCATGGGGTGGATTCTATTTTGAATCGATGTTTAACTCATGAAGAGGTTGAGATGGTGTTGAATGATTTCCACAAAGGGGCATGTGGTGGTCATTTATCTGGGCTTGATACAGACCAAAAAATATTAAGAGCAGTTTATTACTAGCCATCAATCTTTAAATATTGTGTAAATGCGATCAGGCGGTACCACCCTTGCCAGGTGTTTGCACGAAACATTCATTCACATCTTACCCTATTGCACCCTATTATCAGTGTTAGTCCCTTCACTAGGTGGGGGGTTGATTTTATGGATGGTGACCCAGCTTCGGCTGGGGGGCACCATCACATTATAGTAGTTTTGTATTACTTTACAAAATGGCAAGAGGCTATACCTACTACGAATCTGATGGCAAGACGACTGCTGACTTCATGTTCAATCATATTATTACTCGGTTTGGTACCCCGTGAGAGATTGTCACAGACCATGGTAGGAACTTTCAAAACAGGATGATGGATGTATTATCTTCCAAATTGGGGAATAAGAAAGAGTATTCATATTCTTATTATCCTCAAGAGAATGGATAGGTCGAAGTTGTAAACAAATCCATTATGTCCTTTCTGCAAAGAACCGTTGCACAAAGCAAGAATAATTGGAATATTATTCTTTACCCTACTTTGTGGTCCTACCAAACTGTTGTTAAGACTTCCACTGGTTTTTATCCATATCAGTTAGTACATGGGGTGGTGTCAATAATACTGATTGAATGCGAGATCCCTTCGTTGAAACTAGTCGTAGAAATATTACAAGAGACTTCTGACTTGGCAGAATCTCTAGTCCACGTAGAACACCTCTATGAGTAGCGTTGGGATGCCTTAGTGGCTCTTGAAGTAAATAAGTGTCATGTTAAGGCTCAGTATGATAATTCTATCCACCACCAGATATTTCGTGAAGGTGATTTTGTTCTTTTATATGACCAATCTAGTGAACTGTTAGGGGCGGGTAAGTCAACCCCATGTGGCATGGGCCTTACGTGTTGTTGTAATTGTAACTTCGGAATGTATTCACTTGTATATTTTATGTATTGTACCCCGATGTTTATTCCAGGAAGTGTTTGTAATGTAATTGAGTCATTTCATGCCTCGATGTTCCGATCTGGAGATTCTATAATGTAAACAAGTCATGTCAAGTCATTGTGGGTAACCCTCCTATTGATCAAGGGTTAAAGTCCCCGCAATTGTGGGGCCCTAGGGTTATTAGACTCTCCTAGAAAAGTCGGCCCTAGTGAGTTATTGTCAAGTCGGGAATTAGTATAAATAGAGAGTAAGCGTCTCTATTTATCACACATTCACTCACACTCAGTTGTAGCGCATAACTGAGAGAGAAGAAGTTGCTAGGACAAGAGAGAGAGAAACTACTGCTATCAGGAGATCATCTTACTATTTTGGGGTTTTGACTTTTTGGAGCTGATTCTATCTCTAAGGAAGTTGCGGGGTTTTCTCCTTTATGGTTTCCCTAAGGAAAAACTTTGTGTTCATTTTCTTTTATGTTTGATTTTTGTGCTTGTTATTCTCTCAGTTAAAGATCCTAAGATAATGCTAGCTTAAATGATAAAAATATAACATGGTATCAAAGCTAACCTGAGAAGAAGACACTGTGCAGCTACAGAAACTAGGGCTTCCTACTTTTTGGATCTTTCTCCATAGATTTTCAGCAAAATAGGGTTGGAATGACTCTGCTCTCTAGGGTGCATCTTTCTGTCGAAGAAGAATCTGATTCTGTGTATTTTCAGTTTTTGACCCAACACTACTGCCAAAAATTAGGGCTTTCCACAAAAGTGGAATTTTTGAGTGAGCCCAGGACTGGATTGATCTCCTCCTCAAAATAAAAGTTTATAGATCAAGATCAAATCCCATTTGAGGTTCTCATTTAAGATGTCACATCATACCGAGCTTGATGAAAAGCTTGAGGGAGCTAATAACTTCCGATCCTAGAAGTATAGGATCTCCCTGGTTCTGGAAAAAAATGAGTTGGACTCCTACATCAATGAGGAGGTTCCAGTTCCAGGGGGAGATGAGGCTAAGGCCTTACACAAGAATAAATTCGTCATGGCTAAGAGGATTATTGCTGATTCAATCAAGGATCACCTTATACCACAGGTGTCCTCCCTAAAGACACCTAAAGCTATGTTTGATGCCCTAACCAAACTGTTTGAAGGAAAGAACATAAACCGGAATATGACCTTGAGGAACCAGTTGAAGAATGTGAAGATCCAGAATATGGAGACCATGTAGTAATACTTCATAAGGGTCTCCCAGATCAAAGAACAACATGAAGTAGTGGATGAAGAAGTGGAGAATGCAGAGATTGTAATGACCACCTTGAATGGTCTCCCTAGAACATGGGACTCTTTCATTCAAGGGATTTGTGGCAGAAAGAAGCTAGTCAAGTTCAGCAGACTATGGGAAGAATGCTCTTAAGAAGAAGCTCAAATAGCAGCCTGAGAAGAAAATATGGGAAGTGAATATCAAGCTCTCATGGTACAATCCAAGAAGAGCAAAACAAATCATCACAGAGGTAAGCATTCTCATCCTAATAAATTTAATAAGAATCGACCCAGATTCATATGCTTCATATGTGATGAAAAAGGACACTATGCTAAAGAATGTCCTAATAACCCAAATATCTCTCACAAGAAGAAGGGAAACAAGAGAAGACATCATGCGCATGCTACAAAAGATGATGAAACCTACAGAAAGAGAAGCAAGCAAGAAAGTGATGAAGAATTTTGTTGATTTCCGCTCTCACGGGAAACATCACACATGGAAGCAATGGTTGGATTATAGACAATGGGGCTTCCAAACATATGATGAGATTCAAAGAATCTATTGTGAAACTATCATAACATGAATCACCCCACAAGGTGAAGCTTGGAGATGACTACCAGTATCCAATAAAAGGTAGTGGGGAATCCTCCTATAAGCTAGACTTTGGAAAATCTATAACAATTAAGTACGTATTGTTCGTACCAGGACTAAAGAAGAACCTCCTCTGCATATCTGCATTAGATGCAAAAGGCATGAGGGTTGCATTTGTAGATGGCCAAGTTCCCATGTGGCCAAAGGGGAAGACTATTGATGATGCAGTAGTAATTGGGGAACAAGAGGGAGGTCTATACAAATTGAAGGGCCATCCAGAACAAGCCTTTATCCATGACTCAGTAGAACCAAATGAACTTTGGCATAGAAGGCTTGCACATGTGCACTACAGAGCACTACCACTTGCAAGAAAATTTGTTGAAGGACTTCCAAAAATTTAGACAAAGCATGATAGGTCTGCAAAGGATGTGTGAAAGGAAAGAACACAAAAAAGACATTTCCAAGCAGCGAGAGCAAGGCAAAAGGAATCTTGGAAATCATTCACTCCGATGTATGCGGCCCAATGTCATCTAGTTCATTAAGAGGGTATGTATACTATGTATCTTTTATTGATGATTTTTCTAGGAATACATGGATATACTTCTTGAAGAACAAAGATGAAGTATTCAGCAAGTTCAAGGAATTCAAAGCCTTGATCGAGAACCACACTAAAAAGAAGATCGAGACCTTTCGATTAGATAATGGCAGAGAATTCACATCAACTGAATTCAAAGAATTATGCAAAGATTCATGGATTAAGAGGGAGTTATCCACTCCATATAATCCACAATAGAATGGGGTTGCAGAAAGGAAGAATAGAACGATCATGGAAGCTGCAAGAGCAATGCTTCATGATCAAGATCTTCCCATGCATCTATGGGCAGAAGCTGCCATAACAGTAGTGTATGTACACAACCATACTCCACATAGAGTACTCGAGAACAAGACACTTGAAGAAGTCTTTTTCGGCAAGAAACCAGAAGTTAGGCATCTCAGAATATTCAGTTGTCCAGTGTACATACACATTCCGAAAGAAAAGAGGACAAAGTTATATCCTTCAGGAAAGAAGGGTATATTTGTGGGATACTCTGAAAGCTCAAAGGCTTACAGAATATACTTCCCAGGATTCAAGAAGATCGACATCAGAATGGATGTAACATTTGATGAAGACTAGGCTTACAACAAATCCAAAAAGAGACCTACTGAAGATCCTGAAGAAACGGAAGCACCTAGAATTCATGACACAACCATGAACTAAGAAATTCAAGAAGAAGATCGAGAATTAGAAGAACCTCAAGAACCTGTAGATCCACCTTAGGAGAAGAATCCTCACAAGAGGAAACCTGCTTGGGTACGAGAAGCTATCCAAGGTGCAGAAAGATATGGGGCTCCAGAAGAAAATCATAAAGAAAGAAAAAGGACCAAGTCCTACTCCGGGTATGTAGCCTTGTTATGTGAATTCATCGATAAAGATCCTTCCAACTATGAGGAAGTGGCAGAAAGGAAAGAATGGAAGGATGCTATGATCGAAGACTATCAATTGATCATGAAGAATGATGTCTGGGATGTTGTCCCTAGACCAAAGGGGAAGTCTATTGTAACTTCCAAATGGATCTACAAGATCAAGCATGCTGCAGACGACAGCATAGAAAAATATAAAGCGAGATTTGTGGCTCGTGGCTTCTCCCAGAAGAAGGAATAGATTATGAAGAAAATTTTGCACCTGTATCCAGATACACTTCCATCATATTAGTACTTTCTCTGGATGTAGTGATGAAATGGAAGATACACCAAATGGATGTCAAGACTGCTTTCTTGAATGGTGTAGTGGAAGAGGAAGTGTATGTGGAGCAGCCACTCAGTTTTGAGACACATGAAAGGGAGACTCATGTGTGTAAATTGAATAAATCCATTTACGGTTTGAAATAGGCACCCAAGACATTGTACGGCAGAATTTACAGCTTTCTATCCAGTTTGGACTTTACCAAGAGTAAAGCAGATTCCAACCTTTACTACAAGGTTGAAGATCGTGACCCAGTGATACTCCTACTGTATGTAGATGATCTGTTTATGACAGGTATGGATGGGTTGATTTTTTATACGAAGAGGAAGCTTGATGCTGAGTTCAAAATGAAGTACTTGGGGATGATGCACTATTTTCTAGGCATGGAGGTGTGGCAGAATGCAGATGGAATTTCCCTGAGACAAGGGAAGTATATGGTAGAGATCCTGAAGAGATTCAGGATGATGGATTGCAAGGCCATGACCACACCTATGGCATCGGACCTGAAGCTATTGAGCAATGCTTCATCAGATTTGGTTGGTGCTACAATGTATCGTTATATGATTGGGTCCTTGATGTACCTGATGAATACAAGACCAAATATTTTCTTTGTTGTGAACACCTTGAGCCAGTTCCTGACAGATCTGAGACATGTTCACTTGATTGCTGCAAAGCATATTCTACAGTACCTGAAGGGTATAGTTGATTATGGGCTCAAGTATAAGGCTGATCAGAATATTAACCTGGAAGGTTATGTTGATTCAGATTGGGTAGGAAGTGCCATCAATAGAAAGAGCACCTCAGGGTGTTGCTTCAGTATGGGATCAGGAGTGATCTCTTGGTTTAGCAGGAAACAGTCTTGCATGGCACTAAGTACAGCTGAAGCAAAGTATGTCACAACCTATTCAGCTAGTTGTGAGGTAGTATGGTTGAGGAAGCTACTATCTGATTTATTTGATCTCCAGTTGGATGCTACTTGTATATATTGTGACAACCAGAGTTGTGTGAAGTTGTTAGAAAACCCGGTGTTCCATGACAAGTCAAAGCATATTGAGATCAAATATCACTATATCAAGGATATGGTGCAGAGAGGAGCAGTGAAGCTCTAGTATGTTGCGACGAATGAACAGATAGTTGATGTGTTGACTAAGCCATTGGCCAAAGTGAAGTTTGAGTACTTCAAGGAGAACCTTGGTGTTCTCTAGATCGAGGTTCCCTCCAAGGGGAAGTGATGAGTTTGTGATCCATTCTTACATGGTGAGAGGATTGGTTCCTTCCATGGTTAGATGTAAGGGCTAATCCATTCTGCCATGGTGAGAGGATTGGTTCCTTCCATGTTAGATATGAGTGATGATCCATTATGATGTGACTGTAGGATTGGTTCCTACATGATCAAATATAAGTGCTAAATTCCATTCTCTGGGAGAATGGAGGCACCTGGTCAGTTACCAATAATTTTTTAAGTCTGGGACTGACACTCAGCCCAGACTTTTACCACCATGTGAGGAGTACCACAAGAACGCCAAAGTAGCTAGCCATTGAGAGGACCTGCCAAGCAAAAAGGAAAATGACCCCTACCTGATTGACTAGTTCCCACCCATGAGGTAAACCAAGAGTTGTCATTTGTGGAAAAGTGGTCATCATTTTTACATGAGTTATGGAGTGAAGGGAACTGCCCCAATATGCAATTCATTAGACAACATTGGTGGCCAAGTGAATCCCATGAACCTTTAGGAAGTTGAACATACCTCGGGTCCATATCTATTTCTAGTTGATAAAGCACATATTGCATCTTATTTTCACCATATATTTTTTGTTGGAGCATTAATCCACCTTATTACCATGATCATGCACCTAGGATACATTTCATTAGCTTTCATGCAATGTCATCTAGTCCAAAACTTAGGTTATGTTGATCATTTACTGTAGTTGAGGTGCTCCACTTTGATCATTCTGATAGTCCATATGCCCTCATTAATGATATCTTAGTCTTTGTGCACTCCCCATCACTTAAATCAAGGAATGTGTTTGACCATAGGCACTAGTGCATGTATTTGTTGTTTTTTGTCCTTCCTTGGGAATTTGTTTCCTCCTAGATCCACTCCCACTCACCCATGTTCTCAGCCACTCCTATCCTACCTTCATTTATGTTCCATCATGCTCCATCCATGCTCACACTAGCATTCATGATCGTTTTGGATGGTTAGGGAGTTGATTGGTCCACCTAGGGGGGTTTTGAGGTCAAATCACAGTCTGACACATGTATGCATCTATATGGCCTCCAATGGATAACTATTTCTCCCTAATGTAATATAAAACTTATCCATACATATTTAGATGTTGGACAGCCATAATAATATCAGTTGTTGACTACATTTGTGTATGTTTATTTCATATTTTCTACTGTTTTTCTGCATTTTTATGAGTATACTCGAATTGTGAGGATTCCCTTAGATCCTAGATCCTACTGTGAATCAATTCTCACATGGTATCAAAGCTATTTATAGATTCAAATCAAATCTAGAGTGTTTGAGTTGTTGTTTAGGAATTTTCCAGAAAAAAATTGAGTGTTTGCATTGCAGGTAGAACCAGTGCTTCTGTCACTTAGTGCGCAAGCAAAAATGGAGCAAACTCATGCATTTATTACTCCATTCAACTATTTCAGATGGAGGGATGAAATGGTGATCCAGTTGAGGTCAAAAGTCCTATGGAGAAATCAAATTCACCATGGGGACTGAGGACAAACCCAACTCTGCTGTGGAGAAATCAAAGTACTTCAACAGATTGGATTAAGCATTCGGGATGCTTTGTCTCAGAATTTTGAGGGATCTTATCTTCCATGTAGATATTCTTAGCACACCCAATGAATTTTGGCTCAATATCGAGTCACTATTTGGGAAGAATAATGAGATGAGAGGCCACCAACTTGAAAATGAGTTGATCTCATTAATCCCAACTCACTTTGAGACGATACAGGATTTCTTCATAAAGTTCAAATCATTGGTGCTTAAGCTAAAACAATGTGGCATTGAGAAGAAATATGAGCAACTGATATTGTCTCTCCTTTCAAATCTAGGGCCTGATTATTCTTTGTTTTTTTCGACATTCCACTCAAGAAAGCTCACAGCTAGACATTGTAGGATGCATGCACTGGTAGAATTCATGGAGTCACTAACTCAGGAACAAGACAAATTAGTCCAAATGGGTACCATAAAATCCTCCAAGGATAAATCCCTTATTGATGGTGTATCAAATCAACTGAAAGAAAAAAATAAAGCCGAGGATTCAATTCAGCAAAGAGTAAAGGAGAAGAAGCATCTGGATACATAAAGCTCAAGTTCAACTGATGAGGATTCGAAATCCAAGAGGATGAAGAGTAAAAGAGCAAATCCCAAATGTGATTATTTAATAGTTTCACATCATGAAAAAAATGGTTTCAGAAATAATTTGGAAATCATGACCAAGCTTCTTGAAGAAAACACATTGAAGTTCCATATTTTGCAAGAAGAAGGGAGCACAAGCTCTCTTTGGAGCAAGAAGATGGTAAGCGCTTGTATGTTTTGGGTGCTATGAAGAAACTTGGTTCTCGCATATCTGTTTCATATGTCTTTGTTTCTGATTTACAGTATGATATATCAGAATCTGAAAACTCCATCCCTTCCTTGGAAGAAACCCCAAATAGTTCACTAAAGTTTCCTCAAAAAACTAGTCATTTTTCACTAGTTTCCGACTTGTCTTCTAAAAGCTCTTTCCCACTCCATTCAGATCCTTGAAATTATGAATATGAAGGTGATATACATGCTTATACGCAGGTTATGACAATCATAAAATCCTTTCCCCAACCATTTGATGTCCTTAAGACCAGACAACCCTCAAGTTCACTAACTGGAAAATCTCAAGATTGCTTAGTTTACAATACTATGTCACTTGTGTATGTTGTTTTTATGTCTTGCATATCATTAATTGGTTGGAAATCCATTTCATTGACCTTTATGGGACTGTTGTTCCACATGTCTAGAGATGATATCACCACCTATGGTTCGAATTTCAAGTCTCCAGACCTTCCAAGCTCGCTCAACTATCAGTGTGATCTAGTTACCAATGTTTTCCCCACTATGGACCCATTCGCTCATGGAGACACTGTTCCTATGATATTTTCTAATGTATATGACTTATATTATGATATTTAAGAGCCTTGTGATATTTGTTACATTTTTTATGAAGGTGCTTCATCAAATTGGGAAGAATATTCATGGTTTAATTCATGATATGGAAGCTATACATGAAGTTGATTTTGTTGAGACTTTTGATGCTCTTTGGGAAAGAGTTTGCAGAGATATATTTTACATTATTGATTATGCTTCTGAATCAGAGTATTCTTTCAGAAAAAGGCATTCTTATTATGATCCTCCATCAGCAAATGATGACCTTCAAGGGGTCTCTCCACGTTTTCTTTGTCTACAACACATTGATGCATTGATGCATGATCTTGGCATCCACAACATCTTCTCCAAGTCTATCACCAAGAATTTGTTCATTTAGCTCATTCAAGTGAAGAATAATACCTATTGAAAACATTTTTTATAATCTTTGTGTCATGGCCATTCCCGAGGGAGGATTTTCCCCATTATTTTTTGCCTCTTTCCTCGTTTTACATGGACAAATAAAAAAATTTGTTGTAAGAGGTGACTTGAGCCTTAGTTTCCAAGGTCTCAATAATAATTTGTTATAATTTGTACTAATTTATGCTTAATGGGGGGTTTTGGAGCATTAATCCATGATAGTACCATGATCATACACCTAGTATACATTTAATTATCTTTCATGCTATGTCATATGGTCCAAAATTTAGGCTATGTTGAAATTTACTACAGTTGAGGAGCTCCATTTTTATAATTCTAATAGTACAAGTACCCTCATTAATGATATATCAGTCTTGGTGTGATCCCCAACCCTTAAATCAGGGAATCTGTTTGACCATAGACGCTAGTGCATGTATTTGGTGATTTTTATCCTTCATTGGGCATTTATTGCCTCCTAGAGGCACTCCCACTCACCCATGTGCTCACCCATGCCTAGAATACCTTCATTTATTTTACATCGTGCTCCATCCATGTTCACACTATAATTCGTGATCATTTGGGATGGTGAGGGAGATGATTGGTTCACCTAGGGGGGTTTTGAGGTCAAATCACAGTCTGACACATGTATGAATCCAGATGACCTCCAAAGACTAAAAAATTCTCCCTAATGTAATATAAACCTGATCCAGACATATTTACATGTTTTACAGTCATAATAATATCAATTATTGACTACATTTGTGTATGCTTATTTCATCTTTTCTACTATTTTTCTACATTTTTGTGAGTAAACTCGAATTGTGAGGATTACCTTAGCTCCTAGATCCTATTGTGAATAAATTCTAACAAATTTATTGGAACCCTTGTAATTCCATTCTGCATATTTCATTCCTTGAGGACCTTATCTCAAATTCCACTTCCTGAAGCCCGAAATCCCACATTTGTCTATTTCTAGGTTTTTCCATAATTTTTTTATTCTCACCCAATAGCCTTCAAATTTTGCAATATTTTTCATTTCCTAATTTTGATTCCTTGTCCCTCTATGACAATTTTTCCCATTCTTTCACCCCACTTCTAAAATTCTCATTTCATGCTTCCATGTCTCTCATAAAGCATCCAAAACCTAGTCCAACTCAATTACCCACTAGAGTTCTTTCCAAATCCAAATTTTCATTTTCTAAAAACATTTATGTTTTTGTTTTTCTACCCATTTCCAAAAAAAAAACTCTAGGTTATGGTTGTCACACGCGCTGAAGAAAACAAACAAATGGAAGATGAATGTGTCACCCTCAAGACCAAACTCCAAGATATGGATGAAAATTTTCTCGGCCTCCATCTTCATCATTCAACCATGAACAATAGACGATATCCTGAGTCTTCTGCATACACTGGGTTCTCTTCTTCCAACAATTTTCATGGCCCGAAGCTTGATTTTCCTCGCTTCAATGGTGATGATCTAACTGGATGGATATACAGGGAAGAACGATATTTCAGTATGCATAATGATTTTGATGTAAAAAAATTTCCACTTGCATCCTTTCATTTGGAACATGAATCCCTTCAATGGTTTTGTTGGTACATCAAGGCTCATGAAGAGCCAAAATGGACAGATTTTTTCCAACTCCTTTTGCAATGATTTGTCCCTAGTGCTTTTGATGACTTCATATGAGCACTCACTACATGTTGTCAAAATGGAACTGTGAGGGAGTATCAG
Source organism: Pseudotsuga menziesii (assembly GCA_001517045.1). Classification (NCBI taxonomy): domain Eukaryota; kingdom Viridiplantae; phylum Streptophyta; class Pinopsida; order Pinales; family Pinaceae; genus Pseudotsuga; species Pseudotsuga menziesii. The sequence continues at coordinate 223,186 of LPNX010435686.1, read as the reverse complement.
ACATAATTTGAGAAATTGGCCAATCACATATAAGGATTGTCTGATGCATTCTACATGAGTTGTTTTATTAGTGGTCTAAAAGATGCAATCTGATCTAAGGTTAAAATATTATGTCCCAACATTATGACGAAATCCCTAGGGTTGGATAAGTTGGCAGAGGACAAGATCATAGCTCAACAGTGCTCCAATCCCACTTTTTCCATTCAAAAATATGGTTTCCCAAAGACCTCCAATCACGCCAACTCCTAGAAACACTCCTATCAAGCATTTTTCTCAAGCTGAAATGTGGGCACATAACGAACAAAATGTATTTTTATAATTGTGATGATAAATTCACCTGGGGACATCGATGTCCTGAGAAAAAACTCTATCTATTAAATGTGGATTCTTTGCCTACATCTAAAATTTCTAATAATGCACATGATTCAGTATATGATGACGACGACATTCAGTAGCTTCATGTTGACCCTCCTACTCAAAATGACCATCCATAGATATATCTTCATGCATTAGTCGTAGTCACCACCCGACAAACCATGCGGGTGAAGGTTTTCTTCAAGAATCTCCCTCTTACAATACTTATTGATTCAGGTAGCTCTCATAACTTCATTGACCCTCGGATCACCAAACAGGATGATTTTTTTGTCCATCCTTGCTCTAGCTTTGAAGTCATGATTTCCAACGGGGGCACCTTACCTTGCAAAGGGAAGTGTCGTAATGTGTTAATATCTATTGTAGATTATAACTTGCACTCGCACATGTTTTCCTTTCCCTTAGGCATATGTGATGTGGTTTTGGGTTCTCAATGGTTACGCACATTTGGACCCATCTTATGTGATTTTGTTGAACTTTGGATGCAGTTTTCAGTCAATGGGAAAAAACACACATTGAAGGGCTTACAACTAGGGTCTTTCAACATCATCAATTCACATCGCATGGAAAATACACTTTAAGAATAATTCACATGGTGTCATCGCTCAGCTCCATTTCATTTAGATGTAACCTTCGGCAGTCTCCACTACTCCCTTGGATCTACAACAAATTTTGGGTTGTTATGCATGTGTATTTGCTAAACCAGTGGGATTTCCACCTTCAACATTAGAATACCATCATATTTTGCTCCTTCTTGGAAATGTCCCTCCCAACATTAGGCCCTATCACTACCCGTTTCACCAAAAGATAGAGATTGAGATGATCATTCGGGACTTAGTGAAGTAAGGTATTATTCACCCTAGTGTTAGTTCCCTTTCTTCACCAATTCTTCTTTTCTGAAAAAAAGATGGGAAATGGTGCCTCTACATTGACTTTTAAGCACTTCATCACATCACACTCAAGGATAAGTTTCCAATTCATGTTTTTGATGATCTTCTTGATGAGCTTCATGGTGCTCATTTTTTTCCAAGTTGAATCTTCGTTCTGGTATCACCAAATTAGGTCTCATGAGGATGATATCCCTAAAACAGATTTCCACACACATGATGGTTGCTATGAGTTTTTGGTCATTCCCTTTGGCCTCACAAATTCTCCTTCGACATTCCAGGAATTGATGAATAAAATATTCTATCCCTACTTGCAGAACTTCATTATGGTCTTATTTAATGATATCCTCTTCTAGAGTAAGAAATGGGTTGAGTATCTCCAACATCTAGATCTTGTACTGCAACTTTTATGTGGTCATCATCTCCATGCCAAATAGTCTAAATGTGTTTTTGGGTAGGAGGAAGTAGAGTATCTTTGGAATATTGTTTCAGCACAAGGGGTTAGCATAGATCATACCAAAATATATGCCATGAAAAATTGGTCGTGTCCTTGGACACTCAAGAGCCTTCGTGGGTTTTTTTGACCAACTCGAAACTACCGCAATTTTGTCAAGGATTATGGGAAGATTGCAGCTCCATTAACAACTCTACTAAAAAAGGATGCTTTTATATGGACACATGATGTTGAGTGTACATTTGACAAACTAAAACAAGTTATGTGTACCACACATGTTCTAGCTATGCCTGATTTTTCCAATCCCTTCACTATTGAGAGTGATGCTTGCAAAAATGGACTTGGTGTTATTCTCCTTCAATATGAACATCCCATTTCATTCACCAGAAAGTCCCTTTCTGGTAATAATTTTTTCACCTCTACATATGAGAAGGAATTATGGCTATTTTGCATGAATTATGAAAGTGGCAACCATACCTATTAGGGAATCATTTCTGCATTAAGACTGATCACCAGAGTATGAAATATTTCCTGGAACAATGGGTATCATCCCCAACACAACAAAAATAGGTTAGAAAACTCATGGGTTATGAATATGAGATCACTTACAAGAAGGGTAAGGATAATCTTGTGGTGAATTCTCTTTCCTACGTATTTTATGGACATGTTTCTCTTTCATGTCTTTCTATGCCTATTCCAAATTGGTTACAATATGTTCAGCAAGGTTGTGTTAATGACCCTTGATTATCTGAAATCATCCAACTGATAGCCAGTAACCCTTTTGTTGTGTCGCATTACTCTTGGTATGGTTCTTCTATAAGATATAAGGGTCACCTGGTGCTTCCCCAGAGCACATATCTTAAACAATATGTCTTCTATGAACTCCGTGCTTCTCCATTGACAAGGTATTCTGGGTTCCTCAAAACGTAGGAGTGGGCACAATGTAACTTCTTTTGGAAGATAATTTTTGGAATATATTAAACCCACTCATAACTTAGGATAAAATATTTAATCACTATTTGATTAATTATTCACCCACTAGCTTAATTAGTTGGCATCCATTTGCACCTTAAAGTCAACACATGCCATATATATATCCTAGGAATGATTTATTTATAGTTCTAGGTTGATCTTAACCACCTTTTGACTATCTAGAATTAGTATACAACACTTTACAGCAGATTCTGCTTTATTCTACTTTTCCTGCTTTTCTACGGATAAGGTAAAGCTAGTCAAACTAGGAAACTGGGTGCTTTTGTTGCCAACCCATCCTTCATGAATTTTCTTCCATTTTCTAGAAGTAGCATGTTTTTTCCATCTCCTTGACAACTCACTCATGCTTTTTCCAATTCGTGAGGTCCTTGATCTATTTGGGAAGTGCTTTAGCCACCTATGGGGGTTTGTTATATTTTGGTAAGTCAGCCTTTTTGAGCTTTATGAGTTGTCTCAATACAACTCGATTTTCCTATGAGGGATGTAATATTTATGTACACTATTATTCATCATTATTAAATGGACGGATACACACCAATATTCATCTCTTCATTCATTTGATTCAATCTCTTTTCTTCTCTCTATTTTTCCTATGTATACTTGTGAGAATTCTTATTAGCAATATCTATTTCATGTGCTTCTTCTTAGCATAATTTCTCATATTATTGATCTATTATTTCTATAATAATGAAATGGGAAATTTAATATATGGTGGCTGAATTTGATACCTGCCAGTGCCACAAGGGTGAAACGGCACTCCTTCCTGGATTGCTCGAACCCTTTCCAATCCCTACAATGATTTGGACAAATATTTCGATGGAACTTTGAAGGGATCCCTAAATCTTGAGGGAATACCATAATATTTGTTGTGGTTGATCAACTATCCAAATATATTCATTTTTGTGCTCTCAACCATCCATATAGCGCCTCCTGATTTGCATCAATTTTCATGGACCAAATCTTTTGTCTTCATGGAATCCCTTCTTCCATTTTCTCATACAGTGACGCAACTTTCACAAGTCATTTTTGGAGAGAAATATTTCGCCACACTAGCACCAATCTGAATATGAGTTGAGGATATCACCCACAAACAGATGGTCATACTGAATTTATAAACAATTTTTTGGAAACTTATCATCGTTACTTCACCTCTGAACAACAGCATTAATGGTAAAAGTGGCTCCCTCTCGTTGAATGGTGGTATAATACTTCCTACCATATTGTTGTAGAGGATATTTTTCCTATGGCCAGGGGTTAATAGGCCATCAACATACTAGGGTTGAAAGATAGATGCATATAGTTCTGCAAGTAAATGTAAACAAGATTCAAAGATCATATAGGTTCATACCTTATTCAAATCAAGGTTGATCCAAGCATCCCTTAAATCCTCCTCTTGCTCCTCTTTCTCTAAGAGGCCTGCAAAACAAACTTAACCTTCCTCAAACAAAATAGACTATATGGAAGGAGATTATGTTCAATGAAACATTAAACCCTAATCTGATATACAACATCATATAATCATAATCAGAGATTCAATATACAAGACACATTGATTAGAAGAGGAAGATAATCACATCTTTATTAATCATCTAAGAAGTACAAATATTACCTTCTCTACAAGCTAGGCACCTCTCGAAACCTTGATATGGTTCTTCTGCTTCTCTTCTCCAAGGAACTCAGCCTCCAAGCTCTGCAACACAAGGATATGACATTTATGGAAAAGGTAGGGGGGATGAGAGTCACGATTCCTCAAGCATAACAATGCAAAGGTTTAAATCCTTTCTCATGGACCTCTCTCCCTTTATTTATACATTTATGGAGAGATATGGTCGAATAGGGGTCAGTTACAACTTCCCAACTCACTTCCACAATCTCCCAAACCATCTATAATTCGATATTTTTTGATATTTTTATTATTTTTTACCACTACAAGATGTAACTGCGAGTAGCATGAAGGAAAATTCACAAATACAAAAGGTATAACCACGGCTAGCATGAAGGAAAATTCGTGGTTATGTCACAAAAGCTCATTTTTAGGGTACTTTTGGGAATTTCCAGGATTTGGAGTCTTCTGCAAAGTTGTTTCTAACTCAAATACCTTCCCAACGGTTCAGAGAAGAGGTAAAATAGAGTTACATAACTATATATATGGCTCCTCCAATATAGGTTTTTTTCAGTGACTTTCATGAAGTGTCGTCATGGAAGTGTCGACATGCGACAAAATCATGGGAAAGTGGTCACATGAAGAGATGTGTCCTTTTAGGCTATAACAGATCCCCCCTAATGTATGGGGTTATATGGGAAGACAATGGTTGAAATACATTATAAAGGAAATAGCTGAGTATGGAGAGAGCAAAGATTCAAAGATCAAAGGCTTGAACAGAGTTACCTGAAAGAGAGATAAATGTTAGACAAAACTAATATCTAGGACATACAAATCCATATAAAAATGATTGCCATAAGGATACAGGAGGATCCAACATATGTATAACTGATGTAACTATCATGGTTGCACAATATGCAAAAAGGTGCCATATCAAATATAAATAAGTCACGACCATAAATGAACAAGGTGGATCCATGCTCAACAATCAATCATAACCACAAGAATACAAGGTGGATTTATGTCTCAGCAAGATGTCAAATAAAGTGTGAAAATGTCTTGCGCAACTGGGGCAATAGAAAAACATGACAATTCTATTGTCATCCCAAGGTCTTCAATTGAAACCACCCAAAAGGTATGAATCCTGACCATGCGAATAAAGGAGTTGAAGTCGAACATGCAAGAAACTGTTTGATTAACGCTCATTGATGAGGGTCGTTAACAATGCGAGGGAAACCACCATTAATGAAAATGGTCCCCAAGGTACCTAGTACATTCTAACAAGTGTGAATACAAATTCTTTAATTTGAACACCTGAAGAATCCATCGAGTAGGAGACATTAAGGTATTCCCACTACCCAATAGTGAGGGAAATTGCCACTAATGACTGCAATCCCCAAGTTACTGTCATAAACTCTAAATATCATTCCTAGAGCAATATGTATTGACACCGATAGGAAGAGATCCATTGGAAGGAATGAATTAAGGCATATTTCATCATCCAACACGAGGTAAGTCAGGTACTGATTGGATTTGGAACTGGAACAAAGTTTTGGAGAAAGGACCACTGAAGACATGAATGTAAGGAAATAATACCAGGGAATGGCTGACACAAAAGATCAAGGAAAATAGAGAATGGTTGACAAAGGTTTATCCTTGAACAGTGAGAACGACACAAAAGGTCAAGGAAAATACAGAATGGTCGACAAAGTGTTATCCTTGAATAGTGAGAACGACACAAAAGTGACTTAGGAAGCTTTTGACACAAAGATACCAATGATGCAACTCTGCAATGTAGGATACATTGACACATTCCCCATATAATTGGAAAAGAGACCAACTGGAGGAGTAAAAACTCTGAATCGGGATAAGATCAAAAACTAAGACCCAACTGTTGATAGACTCAAAATAGGTACTTTGTTCAAGGAGACAAGACTCGCTGCCACGATGTAAAAAACATGTGAATGAACTTCCCTTCCCTCTTTCTTGTAAATGTTTAACGAGCCCAAGAAAGAAAACTTGGGACCTTTTTCATTTTTGCAAGCTTGAATAAGAAACAAAAGAATGCTTGATAAAGAACTGATTTGTGGATTTTATGAGCCCGAATTAGTGGATGCTCTGTGGTGTTTTCACAGTTTTGAGAGTCTGAAAACTCCAAAGAATGCTCTAGGGGGGAACGTTTTCATAAATTTAGTCTCCTAAGTCCGAAAAAAGTATAAGAGAGAACTCTCTTAGCCCATGTGAACTAAGGTATGCATTTTTCGTAGTTAGTCGGTAAGGTCAAAAAAAGGGTTAAACTATTACCAGACCGACGCTCCTTCATAAGCGAGCAAAACTTTCTAGTTTAAACGAGTGTGAAGGAAAGCAATATCACTAGGAAGGTTCCATTTATTTACGAGAATGGTACAGACAACAATAAACTCGATTCTTTGTTCTAGTGTTTAGAGAGCATGACAAAGACATAAAGAACGCTTGAAATATTTTTCATGTTTAGGTCTAGAGCATGAAAAAGAGAAAACTAAGCTCAAAAAGGTTCATTTTCCATAAGTTTAGTCCTCCATGTCCAGAAAAGAGATAAGACCATGCCTGAATATTCTCTTCTAGACTCTGTAGAAAATAGAGTATTCCTTTTTTGTAAGAAACCACATGGTATAAAAAAGCGATAACCTACCACCGATGTGAATGTTTGTTTAATTTACCTCAACAAGTCTAAACAAACAAGTTAACTCGACAATCAAGTCAATTTTAAGGAGTCAAACAAGGGCTTAAAGATAAATCCATATATTTCCCATGAATTTTTAACGAGTTTGGGAAAGTCAACTCGCATCCTCTTTACTGTTTTTAATGAGCTCGAAGGAGAGAAAAAATAATGTTCTAAATGCGAGGAGATGAGTGTCAAAGGCAAGAGAAACTAGTTCCAAGAGAAAGGAATAAACCTAATCATAATGAAAGGAACATGAGCAAGATAAAGACACTCAGGAACATCTCCTCAAGGTAAAGGTGTCAAGTTGAAAAGGAAAAATGGTACAAGGCTAAGCGATGATGAGAGTAGAGATGAGGGCTCATACAACGAACCAAAAATGTGGAAGACAACATCATGCTCATAAGCGCAAGCAGGGTACATGCAAATGTAGTTACAGCTTGAACAATAAGGCAAGTTCAAAAAATAGTTGTGGATCCAACTATAAATCCAGTCTCCAAGAAGCACAACATCATGATCATATTCAGAAGAAAAGATTTGATGCAGGTCACTTTGGCAGAAACACATGCAACTTTTTTACCTTCTACAAAAGGCGTAGTCAAGGTAGAATCAACTGAAGAGGATTCTATAATGCTAAGGCCCAAGGATTTATAATCAATAATATTAGCCTCAGAAGGAAAGAAAAAATCAACAAGGGAGATAGAGTCTACAGGAACAAACTTAGTATCATAGGAGTCAAAAAATTCATAAGAAAAATCAAACTCATCAAGATCATTGACTTGTTGTTCAAAGGGGGAGTCTAAAAACTCAACAATACCAACATAAGAAGATCAATCAATGGAAATATCAGGCTTATTAATGAAATTAGGGTTATACTTAGTCACAATTGAACCAACATCCATAAGAAGGTAAGATTTTATCAAAGAATATAGGAAGACTTTGTCATAATGAAGCAGAACATCATAGAAATGACATATGTCTGGACATTCAACTAGATCAACAGGGTGGAGAGCGGGCTCCACAATTTATATAGGGTGGATCATTTGGTTAATTGTCGGGACTAAGTCCCAAAAAGGTAAATGTGAACACAGAGCCTTCTCCTTAGTAGCAATTGAATGCGAGGGATATGAGCCCACATAGTATACCTATGGCAGGGGAGTGTCTATCGAGACACTGGGAATCAATAAAGAAAATACCTAGTCTCTAGTTGGGTCAGGATAGGGATCAAGAAAATCCAACTTATCGATAGTGACAATGTCTCCATCATGATTAAAGTACATCACATGAAAGAATGTTGACACCACAGCTTGCATGGCATAACATAATCACGCCCGAGTAGCATATTGAAGTCCAATGGGTAATCTATCACCATGAAATCAACTAAGATGGTCTTCCCACCCAAATTAATAGGTGTTTGAGCAAGAATTCCCAAGGCTATACTAGTTCTTCTCTCAAAATACAGTAACTAACTAGCAGTTGACACAAGGTTCGGAGATCCCATGCCTTACTAAGCATGTGTAGACAAAATACTAACTGAGGCTCCTTCATCAACAATACAATGAGTAATCATGTATTGTCCAATTTTGACCTTTATCTAAAAAAGGTGCATCAGAAGGAAGGCACGGCTTAGCTAGGTTGTCCCAATCTAAGAGCTTGGTGGGGGTTCATCCGAAACGAGTTAAATTCCCCCTTGTTCAGTAATTTTTGAACTAGAAGTGAAGAAAATGTGACTAGTAGACACTTCAATCTCTAAAAGAAGAGTGGGATTGATCAGTGATGGAATCGATTCAACCTCTTCATGAAAGTCACTCTCCAAAGGGAGAGTGGGATTGACCAAAGATGACATTGGTTCAATCATATAAGCATCGCTCTCTAAAATAAGAGTGGGGTGAACCAAATACTGGGAAGGTTCAACCACTAAATCAACCAAACATTGAGTATACTGTTGAGAAGGTTTAGTTTGTTCAAGAACGGGATGGCCTTGAAACCAAACTCTTCATACCTCCGCGACAATAGGGCATTGATGAGTAAGGCATTCTCCCTCACAAATCCTACAAGGGAACTTAAACTTGTGTTTTGAATGGTTATTATTTTCAATAGTGTCAACATGAATTGCAGTGGTTGGATATTTTCCTTGAGCATGACCTATAGAGGCTGAGATTTTTCCCCCAGCATGACTTGTAGAGGCTGAGAGACTGGATCCAACATGACCTGCAGAGGTTGGATGGGTACGATCAACATGCTTCATAGAGTTTGAGTATGTTCCCCCAGCATGACCTACAGAGGTTGGGTGTTTGGGTCCAACATGGCATGCAGAGTTTGTACAAGGTTTCCTAGCATGGCCAGCAAAGGTTGGGTAACTGGATCCAACATGACCTGCAGATTTTGGATGGGGAGGTTCAACTTGACCTGCAGAGGTTAAACGGGTTCCCTCAACATGAATTGCAGAGGCTGAGTGACTGGCTCCAACATGACATGCAGAGGTTGAACAAGTTCCACCAGCATGACCTGCAGAGGCTGTATGGTGAAGATCAACTTGACTTGCATAGTTTGGGTGCTTAGATCCAACATGAGCTGCAGAGGTTGGATCGGTTCCCCCAGCATGACCTCTAGAGGCTAGGTGGTGAGTTTCAACTTAACCTGTAGAGGTTGAACGGGTTCCCCCTTTCTTTTGATTTTTCTTCATATTCTTCCTTCTTTTACTCCTTTTAGGCTATCAGATACTAGTATCAGAACTTTCACCGAGTGAGGTAGAAGGAGGAGGAGAAGTTTCTACATGTGAAGGGGGGGGATTGTTTTGATGCCCTTGATATAAGGAGCTTATTTGATAAGCATCAAGAACATTCAAGTAAATTGGAGTGGATAACAACCACACCAGTAGCCCTAGGGTGAACCCAGGTAGATTCAAGGTGGCCATCAAAGGAACACCAACATACCCGATAAGAGGAAAAGTACAAGGAGCCCCTAGCATGGGGGCATATTGGTTAGTGTTCGTAGGGGTATTATCCATATTTTCAAAAAAGAATACAAAGTCTAAGGTCAACTGGAAACCAACAGTACAAAAACACACCACTAGAATAAAATACCTTAAGTATCAAACCAGGAAAACAAAGGCACCTTCCAAAGGAAATTTTGGGATGATGAGGGTCCTGAACTAGCCGGTGAAGGTCAAAGAGTAGTTACTTGGTGTCTTGTGAAGATTTCTCTGGGTGAAAGCACTGGAATCACCCAACTACCTTCCCAAATTTTCAACTGAGGTTACCTTCCAAGTCTACCCTAGGAGCAATGGAATAGCCTTCCACTTCCACTTGTGTAAGATCCTAGAATACAACATACTAAGGCTACCAAATTCATGGAGAAAGTCTGGTGGAACAGTTTCCAATCCAGTCGATGCTCGTGGGTATGGTAGCTAATACCGAAACCTAAAAATTACCAAGAACCACACGGGGCCGGGAGGAGGAATTGATTAAGTCCCCAAATGTGCAACAGCTCTGGTGTATTCTTTACTAAGAAGAGGAGGGGTATCTCCAAGAGCTCAATATCGCACGACCTCGTGCTTGCATCCTATGTGAGAGGATATTTCCGGTGTCTTTCCCAACGAAGTTGGATTTACTAAAATATAGGACACTATGTTTGAGTTTGAATTTTTTGGTGGTTAAAATATCCCTAACCCAAAACACTAGCCTAGACTAGTGTGTGTCGTCCCTAGAAACAAACAGTTACTAATAAATTTTAAATATTAAACATTCATTTTAAAGGGTTGTTGATTACTCAAAGGGTGGCGGAGGTGAAACCAATGGTGTTTTGAATCAATGTCAAAACAAGATGAATAAACAAAAGAGAACTTGAAATGTAAAAATAAAAAACTACTTCTCTTTCTTTTTCAAACAAAACTTGAAAGCCATGAAAGAAAAACTTCTTTTTATTTTTTAGGAACAATGATATGCCATGCAATTAAGACTAAAACCCTAATCTATGTGCATAGAAAGAAACTATATGTTATTTTTCTTTTTATTTTATAAATGCAAAAGAAAAAACAACGTATCAACTAATGCAATCAAGCAATACAAACAACAACAATAGACTACTACTTTCCAACCCTCAAACAGACCCTAAGAGGCCCTACGACCGGATAGAACCTCACTTGGAAGGAAGTCTTACAAAGGTAGGAAATCCAACCAATTTGGAATGAAAATAATAAGCAATAATATTGACATAAAATAAGTTCAAGAATTCCCAAGAATCAATCTAAACCTGGAAACAGAGGTTGCTCAGTACCTTGTCCAACAAGGTGAAGCCAAAGAAGAAGGGATGGGGGAAAGCAAAAAAACGAGGTAAAAGACTTGAAAATGTATTACAAGATAGACAAAGAGAAACTAATAGAAATGAAACAACCTCTCTGGAGTCATGCACATGAAGAGACACTTGAAGACCCCACAGACAGCCCTCAAATCACCCAAAAGCCCTAAAATTGATGAAAAAACACACTTTCAGGTGCATTCACGAGTTTCCTTAAGGAGTGTCACGAATTACATGTAGGTTGCAGGTTATGTAGGTCGTGAATACATCCCAAAGTTGCTATTTTTCATTCTACATCTTGCGAATGGGTGGCAGAAAGCACAAAAAAAATTCAAAAACTAACCTAGGAAGTCAAGAAACGTGTTCTAATAAACTCAAAAGGTGTTCCTAACTTATAAGAAGGACCTGAAACTTTACAAAATATCGGAAAGAATTCAAGGAAACCCCAAATGGACAAGGCTCTCCCCATCATATTCTCCAATTCTATTGTAGAGGAAAGTGTTCCTATGGTTGGGGTTAAGAGGCCATCAACATACTAGGGTTGAAAGATAGATGCATATATATATAGTTATGCAAGTAAATATAAACAAGATTCAGATATCAGATAGGTTGATACCTTAGTCAAATGAAGGTTGATCCAAGCAGTCCTTCAATCCTCCTCTTGCTCATCTTTCTCTAAGAGACATGCAAAACAAACTTAACCTTCCTCAAACCAAATAGACTATATGGAAGGAGATTATGTTCAATGAAAAATTCAACCCTAATTTGATAAACAACATCATATAATCATAATAAGAGATTAAATATACAATACACATTAATTGGAAGAGGAAGAGCATCACATATTTATTAATCATGGAATAAGTACAAAGATTACCTTCTCCTCAAGCTAGGCACCTCATGAAACCTTGATCTGGTTCTTCTGCTTCTCTTCTCCAAGGAACTCAACCTCTAAGCTTTGCAACATAAGGATATTACATTTAGGGAAAAGGTAGGGGGTATGAGAGTCTCGATTCCTCCAGCATAACAATGCAAAGGTTCAATTCCTTTCGCATGGACCTCTCTCCCTCTATTTATACATTTCTAAAGAGATAGGTTCGAATAAGGGTCAGTTACAACTTCCCAATTCAGTTCCACAACCTCCCAAATCACCTCTAATTTGATATTTTTGATATTTTTATTATTTTTTACCACCAAAGGATGTAACCGTGGGTTTCATGGAGGAAAAGTCAGGAATACAAAATGTATAACCGCGGGTAGCATGAAGGAAAAGTTGCGGTTAGGTCAAACAAGCTCATTTTTAGGGTACTTATGGGAATTTCTAGGATTTGGAGTCTACTACAAAGTTGTTCCTGACTCAAATACCTTTCTAACTATTTATAGAAGAGGTGAAATAGACTTACATAACTCCTTATATGACTCCTCCAATCTATGTGTTTTTTCAATGACTTTCATAAAGTGTTGTCACTGGAAGTGTCGACATATGATGAAATCATGGGAAAGTGGTCATAGGAAGAGATGTGTAATTTTAGGATATAACACACACTACATCTAAAATGACTCCATATGAAGAAATTTATTTTCAGGCACCACCATTTCTCCTTCCATACACCCCCAGCAGTTCACCAGTTCATGAAGTTGACACGATTCTCTAAAACCACTATCAAATTCTTCTCATTTTGTAGGAAAATATTCACATGACAAGAAACTGAATGAAACAACAAGCCGATCAACATTGTTCTGAGTGCACTTTTCAATTCAATGATATGTTTTTTCTTTGTCTACAACCTTATAAGCTATCCTCCTTGAAACTTAAATGGCGTCAAAAGTTGTCTCCAAAGCTCTATGGGCCATATAAGGTTCTTCAGAAGATTGGGTTCATTGCTTATAAATTGGAACTCACATTTATCGATTATTTCATGTCTCTTGTATTAATAAAGTTATTAGCACCAACATCAGAGCACAAATTTTTTTACTAGAACTGGATAATGAAGGATCCATCATTTTGGAGTCGGAGGCCATCCTCAATAAGCGCACTCATCAGCTTCGTTCTTGATCCATTGTAGAGGTATTAATTTAGTGGCATGGCATGTAACCAGAGGATGCTACATGGGAACCACTCATTCATATTCATCAACAATTTCCACATCTAAAGCTTTGAGGAAAAACCTTTTCTAAGAGGGATGGGATGTTAGGAACCCGTGTCAACCCTTCTCTTTACTTCATTAGTATATTTTTGTTGGAAGAATATGCTTTGTAAGTCATCACGTGGGTATGTTGTATTACCCCGCATTCATGGGGAGTAATAGTTGTTTAGATTAGACTGTGTATATAAGTAAGTGTTGAGTCCAATGAAGGAATCCACAAGTTAGTTATATTGAGCGTGATCAAAGGAGGTTTCCCCCTCGAAGTGGCATGCAATCAATAAAATTCCTTTTGTGCTCTTTTATTTATGTTATATTGTGCATTTTCATTATTTATTGCATGAGATTTCTCACAGTGATTTGTGTGGGTGGGATGTGAATTACTCACATATTTACACTCATCTCAATGCCTTGTATCTTGAGGATATCAATGACTAAATATTTTTCTCATACCATCACATAGGCCAACAAATTGTTGTGTGTAAGAAGTAATAAACTATTAGTTCTTGAGGCATAATCCAATTTTGACCTTATGTGCTAGGTCCCCATTTGCACATGGTATATCACAATTGAAATTGAGTGTTATGACACAATGGTGATGTACATCAATCAATTTTTTTCCACATCTACATGCGTTAACCTATTATTCAAACCATAATTGTCAATTCATCTAACATATTGTCCTTATGTGCCTCATGAGGTTCTGATACTTAGAAATGTTTCTTCATTTTCCTGGGGCTTTGAGGCCCTTAGTGACAATCTTGTAGTAGTGTATGAGATATTTTCAAATGTTTCACTAGGATTAGTCTTAGCTCCATTCCACCCATATATCAAGGTATTTGGATCTCAAGATCATAGACATTCATGTGGCATTTCAAGCCACCCCAAGACTTCAAGGGTGAAAATTAATCTTGTTCATACCTAGTCATACAGTATGGTGTAGGTTTCCCCTCTGGATCTCTATATTTATTACACATGTTCTATTGTGCCATGGTGGTGCCTCCTCATGTAGCCTAACTCTCCAAGTGTCATTTCCTTTTATTTATATTTTAAAAAAAAATAGTTTGTTGTGCAAAGTGTCACTTTGAGTTTTTTAATAACTCTTACATAAAAATAATTGTCCAAAATATTTAAATAAAAAATAAAAATTTCATGGGGGTATCACATTTCTCCCCCCCCCCCCCCCCCTCGTTCTTAACATCGTACTCGGTGTTCTTTTATTCGGAGCTCCCTTGTTCATTCTGGAACATGGAGGGATATGCTTCTTGCATTTTATCCTCCATTTTCCAAGTTGCCTCTTCAAGGATGAAGTGCTTCCATTGCACTTTTATTTAAATGATGGATCAATTCCATAGTATACATTCCTTCTTGTCTAGTATGTGAAAAGGTTCGGTCTGGAAGCCACCCTCGGGTTCTACCTGAATCACATTCTAGTCAATTATATGAGTAGCATCATGTATTTATTTTTTTAATAATGAAACATGAAATACATTGTGTACTTTTATATTAGGGGGGAGTGAAATTTGATAGGCTACTAGTCCTATCTTAGCTAACACTTCGAAAGTTCCACAATACATGGGTTCCATATTCGAACATCTTCCCAAACTCAAATAACTCTTCTTTGACTTTACCTTTAGGTATACATGATCACCAATGCTTTGATCAACAACATTACCCAGGTTACCTTTACACCCAAAAAAAGAAAAAAGTTGGCCAATCACTGCCTCCGCAATTATAATCTATATTTCTAAAAGATATAATTAAGGTTTGGGCAACCTGAGACAAGACCTGATATGAGCATGTTGAAAACTAAAGTCGACCCGATAGGGTGTCAGGTTTTGTCTAAAATTATTGGAACAGTACAATATGTTTCAAGAAACAATCGAAATTCCACTCAATAAAAATAAACGGTAATGACCCTACCATTGTCCACAATAGAATAGGTGTAACCTTAATCTTCGTTTCAATAACACTATGTAAGAAGATTCACTATAGAAAGAAACTAGAGCAGTTTTGTTTTAACAACTTCAGAGTAAAAGAAATTTAATTGTAAACTTGATTCTACGATTCAAATTAAAAACCTAATATATAAGAATCCCCAAACTTTCTATCTTATTATTAGATGAGTTATCATAGAAGAAATCAATCCAATCATAGTCTAAATTCGATGGCTAGTATAATCTAATTCATATAATATCAAATAAATAAGTTCAAACAATAATGATTATATGCAGTACTCTGTACAATATAGCCCATAAATTCAAATATAATTACTTGAAGAATAATGTCGAAAATAACTACTTGGAGAAATCAACTCCTCCCAACCATGGGAGAAAGCAACTCAGTTGTTTGCTCCACTCCACCCTCGAGCTGGATCACCACCATGCACTAGAACGTAAGCAATCACTTCCAGAGTCTGTAACACGTAGATGGAATTATGAAAAGAGAGAACACTCAACCAATTCCTCTATGCACAACATGGCATCCCATGTTATCTCAGTGCACTCTTATATAGTTTTGTCGAGGTCTTATGCCATCCCAATCAAATCTTCGATCAATCCATAAATCACTATGATTTAGGATCTTGTCTGGTTGTGGTGTTTTAGATTGGATTTGATTGGTAAATATCTCTCTCTAGCTTGCTTACACATGTTCTCTTATGCAATGGTGGTGTCCCCTCATGTAGTTGAACTCTCCAAGTGACATTTCCTTTTATTTATATTTTTTTTTAAATAGTTTGTTATGCAAAGTGTCACTTTGAGTTTTTTAATAACTCTTACATAAACATAATTGTCAAAAATATTTAAATCAAAAATAAAATGTCACGGAGATATCACAACTTAAACGCAAAATAATATTATAAATAAATAAAAATTTGAAATAATTAAAAAACAAAAATCATTATTTTTCTATGTTAAGATAAATAATATCATTTTAATTAAATTTATATAGCTATACATTTTCAACTAATATAATATATAATTATAAATACAAATCTAATTTCCTATAATTTGATTTAATATTTAATTTGATTGGTGTATTTCTTTTAATTAATTATATCATATTCAAACCATAAAACATATAAATACAAATTTAAAACATTAAGAGTTTATCTAAACAAATACATAAAATACACACATTATCCATTTCTTTATATAGTTACAATGTTTTAACTAATATAATATATAATTATAGATACAAATCTAATTTTCTATAAATTAGTTTATATTTAATCTCGTGTATTTCTTTTAATTAATTATATCATATTCATACCATAAATTATGTAAATACAAATTTACATAAAAAAAAAATTAAAACACTAAAAGTTTAAATAAACAAATACATAAAATACATACATTATTCATTTTACCAAAATTAAAAAATCATGTTATGAAAACTTAATATTTAATTTATTTTTTGTATTTCTAATAAAAACCTTTGGTGAAGCTTTACGATGAAAATCTTCAGTAAAATTTATGGGCACTCCACTCCTGCAGCTAGGGGAATCTTCATTTGGGGGCTCTACATTAGGTGCATATGTTCCTCCCATGTCTATTTTTTTATATTTTATATTTTTAGTTTTTGTGGGCATTGTATGGTGAAACCTTTCAAAAAAAATTGGACATTATGCAGTGTAACCTTCGGTGAAAGAACCCTTGGTAAAAGGTGAAGTTCTGAGGTAAAAACCCTTGGTGAAGCTCTGCGGTGAAAACCTTCATTAAAAATTATGGGCACTCCACTCGTGCAGCTAGGGCATCTTCATCATTTATTTGGGAGCTCTAAATTAGGTCCATACTTTCCTTCCCTCTTTTTTTATTTTTTATTATTTTATTTTTTTATTTTGTTTTTTATTTTTAGGATTAAAGAGTTAGAGGAAAAAATTAACCACTACCTAACCCTAAATAATATAAAAGGTAAAATAGATATCAAACACATTAAAGAGGAAATGAATAAGCTCATAGCCTTAGACCATGACCGTAACAAAAGAGCTTTAAAGCACATAATTTTTTGTTTGAAAGAGGATGAAGAAGAGGATATGTTAGCCATTGTCAAGACAAAACTTCACAATAGGTTCCAAATTGAAACTACCAGTCTCATAGAAGCATACAGGTTAGGGAAATTAATTGAGAATAAAGAAAACCTAATACAGGTTAAGGTTATCTCTACCAAACATAAATACAACATACTCAATGGGTCTTTCCCCCATTGAGAGCATGGATATGACTAGGTACCTGATGTACAAGAATAAGATAAATAACATGGGAAACAAGAGACTTCCTAAAATTTCTTTAAACTCAAGTCAAAACCAACTACGCCTCAAGAGGTGTTGATGTAAAGATACCATGGCTTGGTTAAATCATTGGGGCATTAATGAAAACGACATTTTGCAGAACATTGATAATGCCAAAATATTATTACTTCTAAGTTTAAAGAGAAATTCTGGTGTGAGGAAAATTTAGCAATCCAGAGAAAAATAAGATACTTTAAGGAGGGAATTAATCCTAACATGGAAGATCAAAAGTATCTCTTGGTAGTAACTACCTCACGGAAGAAGATTAATATAGCCAAGATTAGAACAAACTCTCATGAACTCTATAGTGAAACAAGGTGTTGGTCTATTCCTAAAACTCCATGGGCGAAAAGGGTTTGTCATATGTGTGAGTCTATGAGCGTTGAGGAATAAAATCACTTTCTCTTAGAGTGTCTTGCTTACACCCACATTAGATCTCAGTCTCATAGTATTTGCTACAATACAAATCTTTATAACCTCCTAATAGGATAAGGTGTATAACTTTTAATTTTGAGGTGATAAGTTATAAACCGCTTCTAGATTTTTTCAATCTTCCTCCAAGATTCTCTAGAAATGTTGCACCCTCATACTTCACAACCATACAAGATAATAAGGATAACAAGAGTTTCAAAGAAGAACTTATGTATATATTTAAACCATAAAATATACAAATATAAATAATTTTTTTTAAAATCCAATAAAAAAAACCACAATTTGATTACATTTTTCAAATGATATTTAAAGCATTAAAAAACTTACATTTGTTAGTCTACAGCCTTAAATAAAAAATAATAATCTTCAAAATATATAAAATAGAAAGACATTTTGATTTTTATACATCATGCTGAAAATTTCAAATACTAAGAGTTACATTTGATAGTATTCTGTTAAGAACCCGTGTCAACTCTCCTCTTTATTTTGTTAGTATATTTTATTGGACGCATATGCTTTGTAAGTCGTCCCGTTAGTATGTTGTATTATCCCACATTCATGGGGATTAATAGTTGATATTAAGTCGTCAAGTTAGTATGTTGTATTGTCCCACATTCATGGGAGTAATAGTTGTTTAGATTAGACTGAGTATATAACTAAGTGTTGAGGCCAATGGAATCATTGAAGAGTTATTTTGTATTGAGCTTGCTCAAAGGAGGTTGCCCCCTCGAAGTGGCCTGCGATTAATAAAATCTCTTCTATAATCCATAATTTAAGTTATATCGTGCATTCTTATTGTTTATTGCAGGAGGTTCTCCACATATTCATCAACACACAGCTTTAAATAAATAATAATAATCTCAAAAATATCTCGAAAGAGAAAGACATTGATTTCCATACATCAAACCTCGTGCTAAAAATTAATGTATATTTAAATAATTCATTTTATTTTCATACAAAATAACATTTTTTTTAAGCAAAAGAGAGAGTATATATATACATATAAAAGTTGAGCACATTCATCCTTACAAAAAAGGTTTCCATATTTCCAAACTATTTTGAAGAAGAGAAACTAAAATAACTACATTGATAACTAAAATATATAAGGTTCTTGTGTAATTTCTGAAATAACTTAAACCCACTGAAGGGTATAGTCTGAAAAATCGGCTATTTAACATAACGCAAAAAACATCCAGAGAGCATGATAAAGAACCTATTTTTTCTTGCTTTCTTACCCACAAACCGGCTGAACAATTGAAGTTTCTTCCATTTGATGACCTCCTTGTAACACCTCGGTTTTGAACCCGTTTGCAATAAAAATGTATATGATGTAAATATTGTAATTAATCATGGTGTGGAGCTAAAGGAAAAATCCCCACCATCGATTTATCGTTTTATGTTACGGCGATTAAAATCAATGTCGATGGTATTTCGTGCTAGCCAAGCACATTATAATTTTGAAAATCATGTAAATATGCAATTTAATTAAAATACCCACAACCAGCTATGTAAATGCAACATTAAAGAGATGGGGGCATGATTTCCTAAGGAATAGGGGGGAAATGATTCAAACCTTTGAGCCAATGGGGAAAATCCAAATGTCAAAGGGAGAACCCATCAAACTGTCAACTACCCATTTTGTCTTCTTGTGCCAATCATTTATTTCTTCCATAAGTGGTTGAGTTGGTTAATGCACAGGAATGGGAAGAATATGGACAAAATTTGAATTGGGAAGAGCACCCATTTTGGAAAACATGTTTTTACTTAATGGGAAAGTAATAACCCAAAAATTTATTACTCACCCATCATGCATTCACGTCCTCCATTCTTCACGCAGTGGAAAGCTTGGAGAGATCTCTTCCTTCACGTTTTTGTCTCCCTATGTGTTTTCCTCACATTTTTTGGAGTGTTGCCACCTTTCACACACCTAGGGGGGAACGTGGCAGAAATCTTCAAGCCACTCGGTGTGTCCTTGGGGGGAATTCTCAAGTCAAGGCTGTCACATTGTTCTTGACTCCTCTGTTTAGGCTCAACTCCTAACGAAGCCAAGGGGGGTAGACCCTATTAAGTTACCAAGGCAAATTACTTTAGTGTGATGGTGTTAAATTGAATAAGTTGTTTAGGAGTTTGAAATTAACCATAAAAAACCATAGATGACAAGATGAAAAATGAGCACAAGAAGTGCAATGCTGACACACACACAATATATATATATATATATATATATATCGAAAGATTTTAAAAAAGAACCAGTGCTTTAAAAATGGAGTCATAAAATAATCAAATGTACTTGCATGTGCTTGGAGTGAATGTTTTGCAATTGCCTCTTGGTACGTTTTAAGTTAATATGAAATATGAGTGGATTAAATTAGGCGAAGGGGGGCTCCAGATATACCCGATGGGTACTTGGAGTATGTCCAAAAATAAACCTTCATGGCTACCTGCAAGGAATGTGTGGGATGAATGGAGTCTTTGAGACTGTGTTCATAATACACATGAGGATGTAACAGAGATCGGTTCCTCGAGGTCATTGTCCAGGAGTTCCCACTTCCTTTGGGTATTTTGCCACCGTTTACAGTTTGATCGAGCCGTTGGATTTTCATCTGATGGTAGTTAATTGGGGAAGGTGAATCCTAATTAATCTAGTCACTCACGTTGATTTTGATGCAGCTTGACTAATCACCTGAACCGCAACCAAGTGCAGAGCATACACACCGGAGTCTTTGTAATTTTTAGTAAATTTTAAAGGATGTGTTTTTAGAAAGAAAAAACCCTCCAGGAACCTCTTTCGGTCCAAGTGGACCTCGATCGGGGAATCAATGAGGGTACTGATTTTAGAATTATTGTTTGTATAAATTAATGACAACTAGCAAAAAATAAGTAAACCACAGGTTTTCTAATTAGTCCTACCACACATCTATTTCCCCTTTCGGTCAATCGGGAAGTCGTGGGGTAAGTATTAAAGTTACTTTGGTACTGCAATATGGAATATATGATAAAGTGATCAAAGTATATTATCCTACATAAATGAAACTAATCTAGAGTGAAAAAATAAGAAAATGCAAAAAACAGAAAAAATGACATGAATCCCCCCAGGGGGGATGGGAATGGGCTCGAAAGAGCCTATTCGAAGAAAATTTTTATTATCAGCGGATACAATATCAGAAAAAATATATGATTCCTCTTGATTCTTATACATAATGAAACCAAGATCTTACAAAGTGCCAAAATTAAAGATTACAGTCGAAAAAGGGAGACTCCTGAGGGGATTTGGATGGCCCAAAAGCCATTTTCGAACAACAGCTTCTCTTTCTGTTATACCTGCTAAAAAATAGTGAGCTTATTAGAATTAAATATTCCCAAAATCACTTTGAAATTACCTTTGGGTCAGCCTGCTTCAAAACCAAAAAAAAACTAAGTTAAAACTAGTTAAAAAGGTAAAAAGGGAACCAAGGAAAGCAAGCCTTGGGATCTTGGCTTGCCTTTAGGGCAGCCAATGTGATGTGCACTAATTGATGGATTTTATCTTTTAAAACTGAAAATAGAAATCTAATGCATGTAAACTACGAATTCTCTTTAAAATGCCATGCAAAAAGGACAATTTCCCTAAAACTAGATCTAGAATGCTTATGAAACTTTTAAGGAGCAAGATCTAGATTATGAGCCTTGATACAATATATCTATGTTAAGTTTTAATTTAAGATAATAGATCTAAATAATATCAAAGGTTGTAAACAAAGTAACCAAGTAAAACTTTGATTTTTAGAAGGAGGAAGAGATAGAAAGAGTGTTGGAATCCTGGGAATGTTGGGCTTTGGAGTCTGCTTTAGTGGAACACCGAGGGACTATGTCCTCCAAAAGATCCTGAAGATGAGGCAGATGCAAACTATATCAACCCCTTCTACAAGTGAGATCACCTGCAACTTAGAAATTGTTGCACAAACAGATGGTTAAAACATGGGTGTTGCTGGAAAAAGACAATTAGAAAGCATGCAATTAAACTTAAAATACATGCAACTCCAAGAGATCTGAAACAAGAAAACAGTAAGAGAATAAATCAAACTAGAATAATCTCTTACCCCAATGGGAGGGAGCTCTCCTTCAAAGCCAAAATTAACCAACAAAAAGCAAAGATCAATAATACAAATTATACCTCATAAGCAGTTGGAATCACCATCCACATATGAAAAGAATTACACCATAGATCTTGCCTCCAAAGCTTTCTTTATTCCAAAATAGTAAACAATACAATAACAACAGCTCTTCAATCCAGCTCTAACTGGCTTGGAAGAGGAAAATCGAGCTTTATTTATAACAAAAACTGGAAATCTAGTCGAGGGGGGCGCAATTCCCAAGGAGAGAGAGACTGCAGTTGTATGTGGAGTCAATCTGAGCTTGATCTGAGTCACACTGAGTCGTATTTGAGTCTCACTGAGTACAACTGTCAATCGGAGAGCTGATCGGACTGACACCTCAACCTGTTAACTGAAACATCCACCAAAACTCATCCAGATGGACCCACATGTGTGGAGGAGAGAGAGAGGGCGCAATTTCCAAGATTGCATGCTGTGGTGCACTCCTAGTTCAGCCTAGATCACCTCCCATGACTGAAATTGATTTATGAGCCCACTTTTATTACAAAACCAATTTTTCCAATTAGACTATTAAAAAATAGCCTAAGTTTTGTGGAAAAATTAAAATTTAAAAAAAATATTAAAATTTAAAACCTAGGGGGACTTAGACATGTTCATATGACTTGACCATGATGCCTAGCATGTTTATACATTAACACATAGACTCTAATAACCTCAATATGCCTAAATGCCAAGCCAACCACCCCAACTTTGGAGGTATTGAGTGAAAAACTCAGAAATTGTCAGTCGTTTATTCAACAACCAATAATAACCAAGGGAAAAAACACCCTAGGCTGATCGGATTGACAAATAAATTCTAAGAGAACGATTCTTTTACAGACACTATCATGCTAGAACATTTTATTACAACTCCCCTATGGGGTATGAACATGTGATATAGTACAACAAGCACTTCCCAGAAGCACTTCCGAAGGTCTTCTGAAGTCCAAACAAATCATCTTTGTCTAGTTCACCAAGCTCACTTGATAAAAAACCACTAAGTACAACTTAGGTGGTAACATCTGGCTCCATCTACGGGACGTGTGATCGATCTGGTCATAGGGCAAGGAGAGGATACGAGAACACCAGAATCTCTGGTTTATACACCCTGTAAAAACATCTCAACTTGACAAGAAAACCTCAGTAGCATAAGCTTTATATAAAAACCAAATGAACTATTAAGTTGATTTATTTAAACAAAATAAATCTAACTAACTAATGAAAAAAAAAGTTTTATTATAGCTAAGTACAAAACGGGAATGCAGAAAGTAAATGCTCTTTTTAAAGGAGCTTATTTTCCTACTCTAAGCATGAAATAAAAAGGTTAGGTGTAATAAAAAATCCAATGTAATCACCTAAGCGTTTTATTAACATAAAAAAGATTGCCTTGTCTTTGGGTACCAGCCAAAGTAAGGATACTTTATTCAGAAAATGCAAACTTGTGTGATGATCCGGAATGGACAGGATGGATGGGAGATCATAAGAATATAATACTTCATCAAATTACTTCCCAAACCGGTATGTGCATGTGCATGCTACTTCTATCCATGACTGGATAGGACTGATATACCAATCGGCAAGATGAGGTAGACTAACTACATCATCATACTGATCATCAGGGCTTATCAAATGATAACTCATTGCATAAGCCCCAAGCTGCTCCAAATCATAAGGAACCTCTACATGTGAAGAAGATGACTGAGACTGATATTCCACTGACTGCATCACATCTAACTTTTCACAACACTACTTCTCAATGTATTCATTATTGTTGACTTTTGTGCGGCTCTGCATGATACTCTGAATGATCATGTGAAAATTTTGAATGCTCCTCTTCCATACTAATATTTTCTCAGGTATCCACACTCCCCTTGCTAGACATATCATAGATTGGACTTCCACAAATTTTTGAATAGACACTCCGCTTGCTGGATATATCATGGATGGGATTCTCAATAATATTTTCACAAGTTGAATTATCTATGAAATTCCAATAGTCATCACTTCCATCTATGTTGGATATGAGAGAGTCTTCCTTGCTGGTATCACATCCTAAGATATAACTACCCTCCTCCTATTCATAATAATCATCCTTCAAAGTTTTGGTTTCAAAGATATTATGAGAATTTAAACTTTCCAAAACTTCATCCCTAAGTGATGAACATAGAGCAGTGTCATCATACACATCATAAACTTCTTCATAAGTGTCGATCTCTGTAATGGTTTCCTCATGAGGGCTTTCTGGAAAAATATTAGCATTGCAACAAACTTGAGAATACCTCAAATCTTCAATGTTTTCAAGTATGGTGACATGAGGAGAGTCTTCAAAAATGTGTTCAATCATGGGTTCCTCGCGAAGCTCTTCAATAGGATCATCCCGAGTGTGCTTATCTATAATGGAAGTCATGGACTCCTCTATCTCATTTAGGTAGGTGAGGGCCCTTTCTACAACAATTACCATATCTTCCTCACCATTATGCCACCTCTCAAAAAACATAGCACATAAGTCTTCAGGGGAGGTAATGCATTTATAAGGAAGACCACAAAACCATATCCATGCCTTCTTTTTCAAAGAATGAGTAAAAATTCGCATCATATTGTCCCTATGAAGTATGTTGAGTTTTTTCATGAATGAAAGAAAGGATATGATGTGAATGACAGTTGAATCATCATTTCCACAAAAAATTGGAGCCTGAGAATATCTTTCATCCTGGAGATATGGTTCATAGTTAGGAAAACCCGAAATGCTCGAGAAATCGATGGGAGGATATGCATTAGAAATTAGAGCACCATAATCTTCATCATCCATAACGTTTTATCAGTAGCATATATCAACCATGTATTTTGTACTGAATTGGAGCTATCGAATAATGAGCATTTAAAGTTTTACTATGTTGTATGAGCTCATCTACACACAACAAGTCTCAACAAAATTATGAGAAAGTAGGGTTTTATCCCTTCAATGGAGTCGCCATGTGAAAAAGAAAAATAAGCATTTATAAATATTTCACAAAAAAAAAAAAAATTCTTTTCTTTGTAAAAATAAAAACTGAAAAAAGTTAGTGGAGTCACCAAATGAAAATTAAAGATCTACTCTAAGCATTCATCAAACAAAGCAAAAACAAAAAGGAAGAAAACAAAAGTCATACTCCAGGAATAAAAATATTTATCACTGGCAACGGCGCCAAAAAGTGTTGCCGCCTTTCACACACCTGGGGGTAACGTGGCAGAAATATTCAAGCCACTCGGTGTGTCCTTGGGGGCAAGTCTCGAGTCAAGGCTGTCACCTTGTTCTTTACTCCTCCGTTTAGGCACAACTCCTAATGAAGCCAAGGGGGGTAGACCCTATTAAGTTACCGAGGAAAATTACTTTAGTGTGCTGGTGTTAAATTGAATAAGTTGTTTAGGAGTTTGAAATTAACCATAAATAACCATAGATGACAAGATGAAAAATGAGCACAAGAAGCACAATGCTGACACACAATATATATATATCAAAAGATTTAAACAAAGAACCAGTGCCTTAAAAATGGAGTCATAAAATAATCCAATGTACTTGCATGTGCTTGGAGTGAATGTTTTTCAATTGCCTCTTGGTACGTTTTAAGTTAATATGAAATA
The DNA here is from genome assembly GCA_001517045.1 of Pseudotsuga menziesii. Taxonomy (NCBI): domain Eukaryota; kingdom Viridiplantae; phylum Streptophyta; class Pinopsida; order Pinales; family Pinaceae; genus Pseudotsuga; species Pseudotsuga menziesii. Next base: position 197,256 of record LPNX010435686.1, on the reverse strand, counting down.
TGAGTGGATTAAATTAGGCGAAGGGGGACTCCATATATACCTGATGGGTACTTGGAGTATGTCCAAAAATAAACCTTCACAGCTACTTGCAAGGAATGTGTGGGATGAATGGAGTCTTTGAGATTGTGTTCATAATACACACAAGGGTGTAACAGAGATCGGCGCCTTGAGGTCATTGTCCAGGAGTTCCCACTTCCTTTGGGTATTTTTCCACCATTTACGGTTTGATCGAGGCGTTGGATTTCTGCCTGGTGGTGGTTAATTGGGGAAGGTGAATCCTAATTAATCTAGTCACTCATGTTGATTTTGATGTAGCTTGACTAATCAGAAAAACCACAGCCAAGTGCAGAGCATACACACCCGAGTCTTTGTAATTTTTAGTAATTTTTAAAGGATGTGTTTTTAGAAAGAAAAAACCCTGCAGGAACCTCTTTTGGTCCAAGTGGACCTCAATCGGGGAATCAAGGAGGGGATTGAATTTATAAATATTGTTTGCAGAAATTCATGACAAGCAACAAAAAAGAAGCAAACCATAGGTTTTCTAATTAGTCCTACCACGCATCTCTTTCCTCTTTCAGGTCAATCGACAAGTCATGGAGTAAGTATTAAAGTTAATTTGATACTGCAATATGGAATATATGATAAAGTGATCAAATTATATTATTCTACATAAATGAAACTAATCTAGAGCAAAAAAATAAGAAAATGTAAAAAACGGAAAAAGGACGCGAATCCCCCCAGGGGAGATGGGGAATGGGATAGAAAGAGCCTATTCGGAGAAAAAATTTACTATCAGCGGTTACAATATCAGAAAACTTATATGATTCCTCTTGGTTCTTATATAGAATGAAACCAAGATCTTACAAAGTGCCAAAATTAAAGATTACAGTCGAAAAAGGGAGACCCCTGGGAGATTTGGATGGCCCAAAAGCCACTTCCAAACAGCAGCTTATCCTCTTTCTGTTATACCTGATAAAAATCAGTGAGCTTATTAGAATGAAATATTCCCAAAATCACTTTGAAAGTACCTTTGGGTCAGCCTGCTTTAAACCAAAAAAAAACTAAGTTAAAACTAGTTAAAAAGGTAAAAAAGGAACCAAGGAAAGCAATCTTTCCTTGGGGTATTGGATTGCCTTTAGGAAAACCAATGTGATGTGCATTGATTGCTATATTTTATTTTTTAAAATATAAAATAGAAATCTAATTCATGCAAACTACGGATTCTCTTTAAAATGCCATGCAAAAAGGACGATTTCCCTAAAACTAGATCTAGAATGCTTATGAAACTTTTAAGGAGCAAGATCTAGATTATGAGCCTTGAGACAATAGATCTATGTTAAGTTTTACTTTAATATAATAGATCTAAATAATATCAAATATTGTAAACAAATTAACCAGGTAAAATTTTGATTTTTAGAAGGAGGAAGAGATAGAAAGAGTGTTGAAGCCTAGGAATGTTGGGCTTTGGAGTCTGCTTTGGTGGAACATTGAGGGACTATGTCCTACAAAATATATTGAAGATGAGGAAGATGTAAACTAGCTCAAACCCTTCTACAAGTGATATCACCTGCAACTTAGAAATCCTTGCACAAACAGATGGTTAAAACATGGGTGTTGCTGGAAAAAGACAATTAGAAAGCATGCAATTAAACTTAAAATACATGCAACTCCAAGAGATATGAAACAAGCGAACAGTAAGAGAATAAATCAAACTAGAATAATCTCTTACCCCAACGGGAGGGAGATCTCCTTCAAGGCCAACAATTAACCAGTAAAAAGCAAAGATCAATAATCAGATTATACCTCATAAGCACTTGACAATCACCATCCACACATGAAAAGCATTACACCATAGATCTTGCCTCCAAAGATTTATTTATTCCAAAATAGTAAACAATAAAATAACAACATCTCTTCAATCCAGCTCTAACTAGCTTGGAAGAGGAAAACCGAGCTTTATTTATAACAAAAAGTGGAAATCTAGCCCGGGGGGGCGCAATTCCCAGGGAGAAAGAGCTGCAACTGTATGTGGAGTCAATCTGAGCTTGATCTGAGTATCACTGAGTCTGATCTGAGTCTCACTAAGTGAAACTGTCAAACAGAATGTGATCGAATTGACACCTCAACCTGTTAACTGAAACATCCACCAAAACTCATCTAGATGGGCCAAAACTCATCTGCATGCTGTGGTGCACTCCTAGTTCAGCCCAGATCACCTCCTTCTGTCAAGGAAAGGTCAGCTCCAGTCAATCTCATGCAGATGAGAGTGATTTCAATCAAATCGAAGCAAATCCCATTGATTTAGGATTTGGGGTTTTCTCCATTATTTAATTAATTTATTAATTAAAATAATCAATATTTGATTTTTAGGGCTTTCTGACCTAAGTGATGGGAAAATCACTCAAAATTTAGGAAAAGTGGGTTTATGGGTTGACATGGTGCTCTGAGTTAGAAAATGAGCACCCCCATGACTGAAACTAATTTCTAAGCCTACTTTTATTACAAAACCAGTTTTTCCAATTAGACTATTAAAAAATAGCCTAAGTTTTGTGGAAAAATTAAAATTAAAAAAAAAAAAAACCTAGGGGGACTTAGACATGTTCATATGAATCGACCATGATTCCTAGCATGTTTATACATTGACACGTAGACTCTAATAACCTCAATAGGCCTAAATTCCAAGCCGAGCACCCCAACTTTGGAGGTATTGAGTGAAAAACTCAAAAATTATCAGTTGTTTATTCAACAACCAATAATAACCAAGGGAAAAAACACCCTGGGCTAATCAGATTGACAAATAAAGTCTAAGAGACTAAGTCTTTTACAGACACTATCATGCTACAAAATTTTATTACAACTCCCCTATGGGGTATGAACATGTGATATAGTACAACAAGCACTTCCCAGAAGCACTTCCGAAGGTCTTCTAAAGTTCGAACAAATTATCTTTTTCCTGTTCACCAGGTTCACTTGATAAAAAACCACTAAGTACAACTTAGGTGGTAACATGGAGCTCCTAGGCACTTTTCCTCACCCATCATTCATTCACGTTGGGATATCTCAGGAAGCCGGATCTTCCTATGTGTTTCCATTCACGTGTTTTGTTGTTTTCCTCATTTTCCCCATGGCTGGGAGGTCATTTTTGTAATGCCTCGTGGTTGGGTTTCCTCCCTCACGATTTGTTGCATTTCCCCATTTTTTTTCAAGCTGGAAATCCGTTTTTGGTAATGCCCAATGAATTGGAGAAGAGACCACAATATATGGCTATTTGTTCAGTCTGTTTTTACCCACGTGAAGCCAATGAACATTTTGTGAAATCGATTTTGGTTCCCATGGATATTTTACCCATTCACCATTATCGAATTTGGTTTCCAGGACATTTTTGTCCACGCCCAAAACTTGTATTTTGTTGTGGGTGCATCTTTTGTTTTGGTCTGAACTGGTTTGGAGTGGAATTGGGTCTGAACTAGCTTGATAAACCTAGTGTAGGAAGGAACCTCACAGTCAGATCTAGAGGGGTTGGTTTTCTTCTTTGCACACCCTGAAGAGAACTGGAAGGGAATGGCATAGCCCGAGGGACTATGTAGGAGAGGAGGGGATGCTTCCTTGTGTTGGGTGTGTATATGTTTTAGAATCCAAGCCAGATCTGGTGCAAGTGTCCATAGCTCTGTGGTTGAGCTCACTAGCTTAGCAATTCAAGCTTTCCACCTCCTTAGCAGCCTGATAAACCCAAATGCAATTTTGGCTTGGCTGAATTTTGATATATCTTTGGTTATGTGTGAGCCTACTAGTGTTCCCTTATTCCTTGTGGGAATCATGCCCAGGTCAGGGGTGGCAGTGGTGCTAAGAGAATGATAAGCACACTGGCCTATGGTTAGGTGGAACGTTGCAGCGACATAGCTGGTTGCGGGACAGGATTTTTTCAAGATAAGTATTCTTGTGTATTTTATCTCTGCAACTGTATTTGTTTATGAATTAATATGAACATGTTGAATGCTTAAATAAATGTAATTGCTTCCGTTGTATTTGCAATTGTTATGCATCTGTACATGTTGTTAGTTCAATGCATTTTATCATCATGTTCATGGGACTTAAATTTCCTAGATTTGATAGGATTATAGTCATGTTCTCTCTATGGTAGAGGGGTGGGGACGTGACAGTGTGGTACTAGAGTAGTGTTACAGCATTGGGCCTCAATGGGCCATGAAGAGCAGCTGACAGAGATTAGATCATCATTTGTGTTCAGCAAAAAAACAAAGAAGCACACAGGAGAAATTTTCCAAAATTTCTCTAAGTGTTGGAAATTTTCCTGTCGGCTCAGTTAGCCAAAGTTGAGCCAACACATGTCGGCTGAGTTAGCTGATTTGAGTCAATGCATGTCGGTGTGAAAGGGCCGAGTCAAGCCGATGGGAAAAGAAAGAAAGAAAGAAAAAATCTGCTGAAAATTTTCTAAGTACGGACATGTCAGGAGAAATGGAGGAATTTCGTCAATGCATGTCGAGCAAAATGGAGGAATTTTGCTGATGCATGTCAAGAGAAATGGAGGAATTCCGCCAATGCATGTCGAGTGAAATGGAGGAATTTCGTCGATACGTGTTGGGTGAAAAGTTGATTTTTTGCTGATGAAGAATTTTTCTAAGTGTCAAAATTTCTGCGCCGGCAAGAAAAGATGAATTTCGCCGATGTGTCGGGTGAAATCGGTGAATTTTGATTATACTTAGCATATTTTTGCCGACACACATCAGAAAAAATTGGAAGTTTCAACCGAAACGTGTCGGGTGGAAAGTCAAAAAATTTCCGACGCGGCGGAAGGTTCGGCAGGTTTTTGCCGACCAGAAGAAACTTCAAAAAAAATTCGACATAGTGGAAGGTTCGACAAGTTTTTGTCAATCAGAAGAAACTTCAATATTTTTCCAACATGGCGGAAGGTTCAGCAATATTTTTCCGATCGGAAGAAATTTTGGAATTTTTCCGACACGTTGGAAGGAGAAGGGAGAGATGAGCCGACATGTCGAAAAATTTTGGTGAGTTCTCCGATGAGAGGAAAACAGAAAATTTTGTCGAAACAGATATTTTTCACAGATCTGCAGGTGCCAGTAAAGTAAAAAATGATAGTGAGGTTATGTGCCATATTATGCAAAAATGAAATATTTACAAGGGGGGAAAGCCCCCTTGACCCTCGTCATCTCCCTGAGACAGTTGTTGTTTGTGAAAAGAAAAGGTTGTGTGTGATTTTTCCAAATGCAGATAAGTGATGTATAAATTCTTGTGAATTTAATGCAGCTAACAATTGTGTTATTAACACATTTTGCATAATCATAGTCACCTTCAAAGGAAGCATTCCTGATAGTGCGGTTCGGTAAAGTTGGTTTTGGGTTAGCCATGAGAACCTGTGACATGTATGATGATGTACATAACCCAAATGAGTACAAGGAATATGTTATGGGGGGAAACATCCAAGTGGGAAATGTTGAGACAGAGTCTAATGGGAGAATATTTCAAGATACTCCCCCAGATTTCACAGCCACCATGAGAATCCTAAGGGTGTAGATGCAAAGTTACAAGGTAGATAATGAAATATTAGTTAAGGCTCAGGACGAGAAGAATCAGCTGAATGCAGCCATGCTGCAAATTTTGACAAACATCCAGAGGTGGATGAACTCTAGGGACCGGACAGTAAGACCAGAAGGAAGTAAAAGCACTGCTAGAAGAAGAAAGAGATCTCTTAGTGGGTCATCTGACTCTGAATGATCCACTAGTGGTTCAAGTTCTTCTTATCACAAGAATAAGAAAAAGAGGCGCTACTAGAACCGTTCACGTGATGAATTTAAGATGGCAAGGTCGCCTACCTTCAATGGTGAGATAAAGAACGGTCAAGAGGCTGAATCTTGGCTTCTTGGGATGAGAAAATATTTCCAAGTCCAAGACTACTCTAGAAATATGAAGGCTAGGTTAGCCATATTCAATTTGAGTGGAAGAGCATCCATATGGTGGGAGCACTTCAAGAAAGTGAAAAATATTAATGAAAGGAAGATTGTGTGGAAATGGTTCCAGAAGTATTTCAAGCAGAAGTACCTCTCCGATGGGTACTATGATGACAAGATTACAGAGTTCCATGAGTTGAGATTGGGACAGCAGACCATGGAAGAGTATGAAAATAAGTTCTTGGAACTATTGAGGTATGTCAGGTACATCAAAGATGAAAAAGTGAAAATCCAACATTTCCTGAGTGGATTACCTCAGTATTACAAAGACAGAATTGAGTTTTATGAATCTATAACTCTGGAAGAAGAAATGAGGAAAGCTAAGTATTGCTATGAGAAAAGGAAAGGAAAACTTGATTACCATAAGACATGGAAGGAAAAAAAGAATGAGAAGTCTAACCAAAGGAAGAAAGGTTTGAAACCTTCTAAATTCAGGAATCAGCAGAAGCAGCCATCCCAAGTTGCGAGTAAGCCAGCTGAAGTGGTGGGAGAAAAGCCAAGAGATCCACAATAGAACAAAGAACCAGCCCAATGTTGGAAATGTGGAGGACCCCACATGCGTAGGAATTGTCCACTTGAGAATGGGAATGCAAGGCCAGCTTACAACATTCAAGAAGTAGAAACAGTAGGTCAAGTACCAAGGGCTGTCCCTCGGATTTATTCAGTGCTAGAGGATTGCCAGGAATATCACCAGTCAACTATTGTTGAAGTTGCAAGTAAGATTGTTGACCTATCTATTTATGTTTTAATTGACCTTGGTTCTACTCACAATTACATTACTCCTAGACTAATCGAGATTTGTGCTTTTAAGAAGTTAAAGCATAGTAAATCATGGTTAGTTCAGCTAGCCACTCTAACTAAGAGAAAGGTTAGTGAAGTGGTAGAGAAATGTCCAATGGTTCTGAATGGATTGGTCACTTATGTGGATCTGAATGTTCTACCACTTGGCTCTTATGACATTCTGATTTGAATGGATTGGTTAGAAGATCATAGAGTAAATCTTGATTGTTATAATAACACTTTTGAATGCATGGATGAAGAAGGGGACCCCAGAGTTGTAAGAGGCATTCCAAAGGTGATTTTTGTTAGGCAAATTTCAGCCATGTAGCTGAAGAAGTTCTGTAGGAAAGGTTTCCAATCGTATGCAACCCATGTTTTGGAGGCAGCAGAGAATGAAACTCCCAGGTTGGAGGACTTTCATGTGTTGCAAGAATTCAAGGATGTGTTTCCTGATGAGATTCTAGGGCTTCCTACAAAGAGGGACATTGATTTCACAATTGAATTTTTGCTAGGAGCAGCACCAGTGTCCAATACACCCTACATAATGAGTACACCATAAATGCTATAGTTGAAGATGCAACTACAAGATTTGTTAGAGAATAAGTATATCAAGTCGAGTGTGTCCCCTTGGGGATCACCAGTGTTGTTTGTGAAAAGGAAATATGGTACACTCAGGTTGTGTATTTATTACAAACAACTGAACAAAGTCATTGTGAAGAATAAATACCTTTTTCCTAGGATTGATGACCTCTTTGATCAAATGAGAGGAGAAAAGGTATTTTCCAATATTGACTTAAGGTCTAGTNGAATCAAGGATGAAGACATTCATAAGACAGCCTTCAGAACAAGGTATGGACATTATGAGTTTGTAGTGGTACCATTTGGTCTCACAAATGCACCAGCTACAATTGTGTTCCTTATGAATAGTGTCTTCAGTAGGTATTTGGACAAGTTTGTTCTTGTTTTCCTTGATGACATTATTATTGATTCTAAGAATGAGGAAGAGCATGAAGAGTATCTGAGATTGGCATTGCAATTGCTCAGGGAGCATAAGTTGTATGCAAAGTTGAGAAAGTGTGACTTCTATAAAGATAGGATTCATTATTTGGGTCACATTATCTCATATGAGGGCATATCCATTGACCCTGAGAAGATTGAGGCCATTATGAATTGGCCTACTCCAAAAAATGTGACAAATGTAAGATCTTTTCTGGGGCTTGTAGGATACTACAAGAGATTCATTGAAGGATTCTCCAAGGTTGCACATCCAGTCACTTCTTTGCAAAAGAAGGGAATAAAGTTTGAATGGACACTGAGGTGTGAAGAAATATTCCAGCAGTTGAATAATATTCTCACAAGTGCACCAGTATTGAATATTTCAGACCCAGAAAAAGATTTTGTGGTGTACTTATGCATTTGGCCAAGGGACTGGAGGAGCCCTTATGCAAGACAACCATGTGATATGTTATGAGTCAAGAAATTTGAAGGAGCATGAGAAGAACTATGCCACTCATGATCCAGAACTTGCAGCTATAGTACATGCTCTCAAGATGTGGAGGCATTACTTAATGGGAAGAAGGTTTGAGCTGAGGATGGACCATTGTGGTTTGAAGTATTTATTTGATCAGCCCACATTAAATGCTAGGCAAGCAAGATGGCTGGATTTTTTATGTGAGTTTGATTTTGAAATCAAACACATAAAAGGAAAATAGAATAAAGTAGATGATGCACTCAGCAAGAAGGTGCAAGAAATGCATGTGGCATCTCTTAGTATTTTCCAATCAGACTTGAGACAGCGGATTGTTAATCATGCTGCTGAAGATGAAATGTATGTGTAGGTAAAGGACAAGTTACAGCAGCAAAGCCTTGAAAAGAAGTATGAGGGATATAAATTGGAAGAAGACGGACTTCTTACCTATAAGAATTGGATCTATATTCGAAATGTAGCAGATTTGAGGAGAGTTGTTATGGATGAGATCCATCAAGCTCCATATTCTGGTCACCCAGGATATCAGAAAACAATTGCTACAGCCAGAAAGCAATATTTTTTTCCACGAATGAAAAAAGGACATGGTTGAATATTTTTCAAGGTGCATGAAATGTCAGCAGGTGAAGGTTGAGCATCAACACCCAGCAGGTTTGTTGCAGCCCTTGCCAGTTCCAGAATGGAAGTGGGAAGTTATTTCCATAGATTTTATTACAGGATTGCCAATGACTTGGAGACAACATGATTCCATCATGGTTATGGTGGAAAAGTTGACAAAGGTAGCACATTTCATACCGGTTAAGTCCACACATAAGACTAGTGACATTGCAAAAATATTCATGAAGGATATTTTCAAATTGCATGGATTTCCTAAGGAAATAGTCTCTGACAGAGATGCCAAGTTCACTTCCAATTTCTGAAATGGTTTGTTTTCAAATTTGGGTACAAAGTTGAACTTCAGCACTACCTACCATCCTCATATTGATGGGTAGACAGAGAGAGTGAATCAGGTGCTTGAAGACATGATTCGCATGTATGTGATGGACAAACCAACCAAGTGGGAGGATTATTTGCACTTGGTAGAATTTGCATATAAAAATGGACAGCAAGCATCCTTGGGGATGATTCCATATGAAGCTTTGTATGGAAGGAGGTGTAGGACACCAGTGACTTGGGATAATCCAGTGAACAGGATTGTGCTTGGTCCAGAATTGCTCAAGGAAATGGAGCAAGAGGTTGCAAATATCAGGTAGAATCTGAAAGCAGCCCTGGACAAACAGAAAAGCTATGCTAATAAGCATAGAGTGCATAGAGAGTTCAGTGTTGGGGATCATGTTTACCTCAAAGTGAGGGCCAAGAAGAGTTCCTTGAAGCTTGGAAGTTGTGTCAAGCTGTCTCCTAGATATTGTGGGCCGTTTGAAGTGCTTGAAAGAATAGGGACAATTGCATATAGACTAGCATTGCCTGCTAGAACTAGAGCTCATAATGTTTTTCATGTTTCTTTTCTTAATAAATATGTACATTATCCTAACCATGTGATAAATTGGGATATGATTTAGGTGGAACCTGAGGGAGAGTTCCAAATAGAGCCAATGCGCATCCTCGACGGGAAGGTCACAATGCTCCGGAATCGAGCCATAGGACAGGTAAAGGTGCAATGGGAGCACTATGGTCTTGATGAGGCTACGTGGGAGCCGGAGGATGCCATGCGGTTGGCACACCTATTTTTGTTCAATTCTGCGAAGCACTAAGGGCAGTACCAGTGTAGCATTTTGTTCAATTTTGTAAAGCACTAAGGACAGTGCTGTTGAAGGGCGAGGGGAATGTAACACCCCAATTTTGACCCCATTTGCATTAAAAATGTATATGATGGAAATATTGTAATTAATCATGGTGTGGAGCTAAAGCCAAAATCCCCACCATCGATTTATTGTTTTATGTTTCGGCGATTAAAATTGATGCCAATGGTATTTCGTGCTAGCCAGGCACATTATAATTTTGAACATCATGTAAATATTCAATTTAATTAAAATACCCACAACCAACTATGTCAATGCAACATTAAAGAGATGGGGGAATGATTTCCTAAGGAATAGGGGGGAGGAATAATTCAAACCTTTGAGCCAATGGGGAAAATCCAAATGTCAAAGGGAGAACCCATCAAACTGTCAACTACCTATTTTTTCTTCTTGTGCCAATCATTTATTTCTGCCATAAGTGGTTGAATTGTTTAATGCATGGGAATGGGAAGAGTATAGACAAAATTCGAATTGGGCAGAGCACCCATTTTGGAAAAACATGTTTTGACTTAATGGGCCAGTAAGAACCCAAAAATTCATTACTCGCCCATCATGCATTCACATCCTCCATTATTCACATAGTGGAAATCTTGGAGAGCTCTCTTCCTTCACGTTTTTATCTCCCTGTGGGTTTTCATCACGTTTTTGGAGCTCCTGGGAGTTTTTCCTCACCCATCATTCATTCACGCTTGGCTCTCTCAGGCAGCTGGAGCTTCTTATGTGTTTTCATTCATGTTTTGGTTGTTTTCCTCATTTTCCCCATGGTTGGGAGGTCATTTTTGTAATGCCCCATGGTTGGGTTGTCTCCCTCACGATTTTTTGCATTTCCTCATTGTTTTCCAAGCTGGAAATCTGTTTTTGGTAATGCCCAATTAATTGGAGAAGAGACCATGATTTCTGGGTGTTTGTTGAGTCCATTTTTTCCCACATGAAGCCAATGAACATTTTGTGAAATCAATTTTGGTTCCCATGGTTGTTTTACCCATTCACCATTATCGAATTTGTTTTCCAGGAAGTATTTGTCCATGCCCAGAACTTGTATTTTGTTGTGGGTGCATCTTTTGTTTTGCTCCGAACTGGCTTGGAGTGGAATTGAGTCTGAAGTAGCTTGATAAACCTAGTGTAGGAAGGAACCTCATAGACACATCTAGAGGGGCTGGTTTTCTTCTTTGCACACCCTAAAGAGCCCTGGAAGGGAAGGCATAGCCCGAGGGACTGTGTAGCAAAGAAGGGGATGCCTCCTTGTGTTGGGTGTGTAGATGTTTTAGAATCCAAGCCAGATCTTGTGCAAGTGTCCATAGCTTTGTGGTTGATCTCACTAGCTTAGCAGTTCAATATTTCCACCTCCTTAGCAGCTTGATAAACCCAAATGCAGTTTTGGCTTGGCTGAATTTTGATATATATTTGGCTATGTGTGAGCCTGCTAGTGTTCCCTTATTCCTTGTGGGAATCATGCCCAGGTCGGGGGTGGCAGTGGTGCTGAGAGAATGATGAGCACACTGGCCTATGGTTGGGTGGAACGTTGCAGCGACATAGCTGGTTGCAGTACAAGCTTCTTTCAAGATAAGTATTCTTGTGTATTTTATCTTTGCAACTATATTAGTTTATGAATTAATATGAACATGTTGAATGCTTAATTAAATGTAATTGCTTCCGCTGTATTTGCAAGTGTTATGCATCTGTACATGTTGTTAGTTCAATGCATTTTATTATCATGTTCATGGGACTTAAATTTCTTGGATTTGATAGCATTATAGTCATGTTCTCTCTCTGGTAGAGGGGTGGGGATGTGACATTCTTTTTCCTAAGGTTTCCTGGAAATGACTGCACTGATTCATGCTTGTCTGTTTCTGGACTTCATCTTTTATGAAATCCATTGTTCCCATCAATTCATGGAGGTCACACTCATTATCATCAATTCTTGACTCATGGAAACCCATCTAGTTTGCCAAATACTTGACATCTGCAACTGCATTCCTATTCACGCTGACATTGGTGCCAACCATTTCGTAAATCCATCGCAAGCCATTTTTTATGTCCGAAAAAGTTTCCTTGATGTCGTTGATGCTTGCATTTCCTTGGTTATTTTCCATTGAATCCTGAGCACTATTGCGCACTAGAGGGGTAGAACCGACAGAAGGGAGATCCTGTAAAGGACGGAAAGAAGGACCAGCGTAAATAACCTTACCACCGTAGAAGCTTGCAGGCCTGTACCATTCCTCCGAGTGCCGGATTTGTGTAGGGTCACCATTGAAAGCCTGATTTCTAAGTAAACCTTTGAACAGATTGCTAATATCTTCCACGAGAGGGCTTAAACCAGAAGAGTGCAAATGTATGAGCTCCTTTAACTCACAAGGAAATGCAGGAGACAGAGGGGGAAGAATTCATCCCTCTTAATGTTTTTGTGAAGCGTTCAAACGATCCTATATTTGCCTTGAAGAGCCAGATATAAGGACGATTCATTAAATCCTTCACATGATCAAACCTCCCACGAGGCCAATGATGCCAAATCAAAGAACACTTGTTGTTCATGCGTCGGTGGGGTGTACAAAGGGAAAGATTGTGGGACCAAACCTTACACCCCCAATTAAAATTAATTTTAAGGAACATGCTTATGATAGGATGGGTGGCCCTTTATGGAAACCAAACCCAAATTATTTTTAACTCCTTGATTATTTAGCTTATCCACAATAGCATTATTACCTATAAGGATGTGATAATAAGTGGCTTGAAGATATGGGTTTTTGCGACAAATGTGGTCATAAATTCTTCTACATATGGCGGTGTCGTGCTTATAACCCATTCTCATTTTTTGAATAATCTGCTTTGAATCTCCAAAAACTATTAGTTTGGTGATTTTATTCCTCCCTACCAATTCTAGGCCAAGGTAGAGGGATAACCATTCCGCTTCGTTGTTGGATTTATGACATCTTTCCCATGCGTAAGAAGTGGCTATGTTTCCTTTGGAATCAAAGATTATGCCACCCACGCCTGCCTCCCCATTAATACAAAATAACATTACAAATAAATAAGAGAATGCATTATAAATTTAATGTTTTGTTATTTTAAATTAGTGTATTATAAATTAATAAAATAAATTCTTACACTTATAAAAGGTTGTTCGAAGAAAAGATTGATAGGAAGATGAGATCATGATTGAAGTCTTTTTCTATTGGTTAATTTTTTAAAATGTTTAGTTGTTTGTTTGTGGTTTGTATAATATAAATTTTAGAACTCTAATTATGTTTGTAAATAGTTGGTAAATTTTAATAATTGTAATATATTTTTTTAATCATGATAGATATTTTTAGTTGATAGAAAGTAGATTAGTTTGGAAATACTCAATAAATTTTTATCTTGATTATTTGATAATAATATGTATCAATATTTTTATAAAGAAAAATCATCTATTTTTCTTTGAAAAAAAGATATGCATCATCCATTGAAATAAGATATGCTATTATAATGAATATTTTATATATTTAATTTAATTTTTTTTATTAATTTAAATTAATATATTAATAAATGAAATAAAAAATTAAAATTAAAAGTTAATTATATTTAAATTATAAAAATATAAATGAAAAAAATACATATGTAGCCTACATTATTTATTAAAATAAAATGGCATGTAAAATAAAATACTTCTATTTTATAGTATATATTGAATTTATATTTTATTTGTTATATCATTAATAAATGAAACGAAATATAGAATTAAAAAATAATTATAATTAAATTATAATAATATAAAATATGATATGGAAAATAAAATATTTCTATTTTATAATATATTGAATTTATATTTTTTATATATTATTAATTAATAAAATAAAATAAAAAAATAAAAACAAAATTAACTATATTGAAAATAAAAATATAAATAAATAAATAAATATTTGTAACATATATTATGTATTCAAATAATATATGACATGAAAAAATATTTTTATTTTATATTATATTGAATTTATATCTTTTATTATATTTTAATGAATGAAATAAAAAAAATTAATTATAATCGAATTTTAAAAAAAACATGTATAAAATACATTGTCCATTGAAATAAAATAAAAATGAAATGCAAAATAAAATTTAAAGATACTTATATTAGAATTATAAAAATTAAAATTAAAAAATATATATTTGTAACATACATAATTTACATCATGCATTGAAATGAAATATAACATAAAAATAAAGACATTCTATTTTACAATATATATTGAATTTATATGGTGGTGGTGGTGGTGGTGGTGGTGGTGGTGGACATCCACTAAGACCAACTTTGGTCTATTGAACCTTAAGAAAGATAATACCTGGTTTACTTTAAAATCTGGTTCCTCTACTCAAAAAGTTTCCCAAGAAGCTTTCCAAGCTTACTATAGTTTTGGCAAGTTAGGAGGTTATAAAGGTTTTTATTAGAGAAAATACTATGAAACTCAAATCTAATGTGGGTGTAAGCAAGGCACTCTACGAGAAAGTGATTTACATCCCTTTCGGCCCAAGAGATACTTCTAATCTTCCAAGTTAGGATAAATGAATGAAATGAAAAATCAAATTAAAAACTAACTATATTCAAGTTATAAAAATATGAAATATGATATGAAAATAAAATATTTATATTTTATATATATTGAATTTATATTTTCATTTAATATATGATTAATTAATATAAGTTGATTTTAATCCATTTTTATAGTTAATGTTGGGAAACAATAAAAGCTGATTTTTTTAGAATGATCAAAGACTTCCAACAAAAAGCTAATGTGGGAGGCAGCATTAACTCCACCTTCTTAGCCCTAATACCTAAAGAAGGAAACCCGGGCTCTTTTGACAGATTTAGACCAATTTCATTGTGCAATGCCTCGTACAAAATCCTCGCCAAGTAAATGGCTAATAGAATTAAGCCGCTACTAGGGAAACTCATTTCCCCCACTCAAGGCGGTTTTGTCAAAGGGAGACACATTTTGGACAATGTTATTTAGGTGCAAGAAGCCATGCATTCCAGCCACCAATGGAAGGAGAAAGGGATGCTCTTAAAGCTTGACATGGAAAATGCCTTCAACAGGGTAAAACTCTCCTTCCTCTATAGAGTTCTTCTTTCCTTTGGATTTAGTCCAGACTTCGTCAATCTGATTAAATCTTGCACAGAAAATCCATGGATAGCTTCTCTTGTGAATGGAAGACCAGAAAATTATTTTCAAGCCTCAAGGGAAATAAGGAAAGGTCGCCCCCTCTCCCCCTTTCTGTTCATCTTGATGGAAGACTCCTTGAGTAGGAATTTAATTGCAAAACAAAAAGTATGGACTATCCCGGGAATAAGGCTGCTGAAAGATATCGATCCTATTAATCATGATTTATTTGCAGATAACTCCTTATTGCTGGGTGGATCTTCCATAAAGATTGCAAAGGCGTTTAAAGAAATATTTCAAAAGTTATGCTCTACCTCTAGAGCTCTCATCAACAAGAGGTAAAGTGTTGTGTATGGGTAGAACATAGACTAGCATACTATACAGAGAATAGCTCACTCCTTGGGATTCTCGAGACATGCCACATGGGAAAATATCAAATACCTTAGGCCTCCCTTGACTCTGGGAGCCAATAAGTCCTCGTTGTGGTTGGAAGTTCTGAGCAAAATCAAGTCAAAAATCACAGCCTGGAGAAGTCAGTGGCTCACCAATGCTGGGAAAATCATCCTAATAAAATTAGTTCTTTCTTCCTTACCCATCTATCAGGATTCTTTCCTGGTGGCACCAAAATTGATCATGGAGCAGGTTTCAAAATTGTTAAGATATTTTCTATGGTAGGGAAGAAAAGGTAATCAAAAGAGATTTCATCTAGTTAGTTGGGACACAATCAAACACCCTCTTGCTAAAGGTGTCTTACTGATCATAGATCCCGTGCTTGATAACCTTGCTCTGGGTAGAAAATTCTTGTGGAAAATGTACATGAGCAACAATCACCCTGTAAGTAAAATTTTAAAGAAAAAGTATCTCAAAGGGGCGCCTTTGAGAAATCTCCAGGAAGAGAACATTCCAAAAGGAACATTGATTTGGAATATTTGTCGCAAAGGATTAGAGTTCTTCCAAAAACACATGTACCACATTTCTGGAAACAGAAGCAAAACCTTGTCATGGCATGATAGCATCATGGGCCATGCACCTCTCATCAACTCTGAAGAAATAAAAGACGTCTGACTCTAGCTTATTGAGAAAGGTATTCAAAATCTGGTTGATATATCCTCTTGGGATGCTACAGCAAACTGGAAATCGTGGACTCTTCCTAGAGTTCCAGAGCATCTGCAAAAACACCAGAGCATCCTCTTATCAGCGTTGACAGCTTCATCTCTCATTCATCAGCAAGAAACATACAAGTGGGGTTGGGGAAAGACTAGGATTTATACAGCAATGCAGGGATTCTCCTCCTTACAACCTCATCATGTGTCAATGCACCCATCATCCTTTTGGAAATAGGTTTGGGATCCTCTCGACCTACCCAAAGTCAATTTTTTCTTATGGGTTTTAATGCATAAGAAAGTCTTGAGAGGAGACAATTTGGTCAAAAAAGGCATAAACAATCCTCATCAATGCATCCTGTGCTGTAATTCCGTCAAAACAATGGATCACTTGTTTGTGGACTACTCATATGCCCAAGAAGTTTGGAACCTCTACCTTCATGGTCTCAATGTCGCAGCACCATCACAGATTCCAGTGGTTACTTTATATTCCTCCTGGAAGGCGAGATATCCACTTGTGATCTCAAGCAAATCCATTTGGATTCAAATTTGGCAAGCCATCCCAAAGTATGTCTGCCGAAAAATCTATTTGGCTAGAAACGATCATATCTTCAACAATACACAACGTCCACCTTTGATGGTTGAAATTATAGCCAAACCTCTCCTGGAAACCGTGGCCCAGCAGTCTTTTAAGAAAGAAAATACTCTTCTACCTGAAGAAAAGAAATGGATGGGAACTTACACTTTTAGAGACAGAAAAATGATTATGGCTCGACCTATAGACACTTCAGGATGGAGATTACGGAACTCGGATGCAAACTTCTAGGACTAGTGGAGGAAGCAGGGTAAAGCTTCCATTTTTTTCAATCATGGCGCCTCCAAAGGAAACCCAGGGATTTCCAGAGCAGGAGTAATATATACCCCGGATGGTTCAAGAAAAGATAGCTTCATCTAGGGATTAGGACAGAGAACTAACAATCAAGCGAAAATCCCCGGGTTGCTAAAAGCTTTCCACATAACACAAAAAAATGGATACATAGAAATACAAGTTTTCGAAGATTTTGAAATCCTGATTAAAATATTAAACACGGACAACCACTTCAGCAACCCAGCACTCAACAACACTCTACAAAGGCTATGGTAAATGTTGCAATATCTCTCCTACTCCCTCTTTTTCCACATTCTCCGTGGATCGAACAAGGAAGCAGACTCCAAAGCAAACATGGGTTGTATTCTGCTTCATGGAGCCTGCAACATAAATTATGAAGCTCCTTCTTGGACCCTATTCCCTGAACTCTGACCTCATAAGGAAAGGAAAAGCAACTTCGATCTCTTATAATCATGGTTGCTTTGGCCTCGGCCCAACCGATTTATAGATAATTAAAATATATATACCCATTTTAATTATAAAAAAAAACTGATTATATTGAAATTATAAAAAGATAGATATAGATAGTTATAACACATATTATCATGTAAGAGATTGCTGAGAGAGTCCGAGAGAGGCTGAGAGAGGCTGAGCTCGCTGAGAGATATCGAGATCATTTGTTGCTTTTTGAGGCTCTACAGAGATCGTTGTTGCATGAGAGTGAGCGATGCCTGAGAGTTCTCGTTGCTGCATTAGATCATTGCATGAGTGTGTGGGGGATCTTTTTACCAGTGTTTGAGGGCATGAGGTCCCTTTTATTAGCTTGGGATGGATCTCCCTTCAGATCCAAGCCTAGAGGAGTGTAGGAGGTCTCTGGATGCTGCCTTTAGGGCTCTTGTGGAAGCTACGCCTCCCCCCCCTTTGGCATCTAATGCAGGTGATGGCTTTCTTAAGCGGGCCATCGCTCCAAGAATCCAGATCATGTCGGCTACTTCTAGGATGAAAGATCTCACTCTGAGTGATAGAGGCTTGATCGATCAATTTATAGGTATTTGGCCATCGTCAAAAACAATGGATGAGTGGATCAAGAAAAATTGGATGCCATTGATCTCTGGGGGACTGCAGCATTGCTTTTGTGGCAAAGGATTATTCACCTTTTTGTTTGAAAATAAGGATGAAAGGGATCTGATCTTCATAAATGGGCCTTATTTCATGGGCCCTTAGGGGTTATACCTAAATCGATGGAGCTTATATTTTGATCCAGAAAAAGATGTTCCTTCTGCAATTCCAGTTTGGGTTTGCCTCCCACATCTCACGTTACACTATTGGAATGATGAAACATTACAAGCAATAGGAAACTCTCTTGGAAAATAAATCGATAAACCAGAGTCAAAAGGCCCTCTCTTCTCTTGCACAAGGATCTATGTAGAGGTCGATCTAGAAAAGGGGCTACCTGAAATTGTAAGCCTATGCATGGACGGCTGGTAGCATGCGTAAAAGGTCGATTATGAGTAATTTTTGTTTAAATGTAAGAAATGCCACAAGTGTGGCCATTTTGTCAAAAATTGTCCGAAGGAAGTACAGGAGAACACTGAAGGAACTCAAGAAGAAGGCTGGAAGCAAGGGAAAAAAGGAAGGAAAATGGCATTCTCAAATCCTGAACCAAGGAATCCACAACCAGAGAAAGGAAAAGCAACAACACCAGGAGAAAAGGATGGCACAACAAGTAATCAGTTCAATGTTTTGAATGCAGAAGAAGGTGAAATCATCATGAACGAAGTAATCCTAGTCGAAGGAATTTCAGAACCCCAGGACCCCTTAGCAGGTAGCAACATCCCTTCATCTTCTCCCAGATAAGATTGGGAAGACACATTAATGGGGGACTCCTCAACGCATGGAGGGTATTGGGCAGAAAGGGTAAAGCAAAGTAGAGTATCCTCTTTTGCATCACCTGACTCTACTTCAATTGGGTCATAAGAGACTCTTGAAAAAACCCCAAACACCAGAGGAAGAAAGTCACATAGATATCACAGGGACCAGGAAGCAGAGAGAGAATTGGAGCTCGGAAGGCAACAGAGTATTGAAGAAACAAAGCTCCTTCAAAACACCAAAAAATGTAGGGAGATCAGATGGAAGGTCTAGAGCAGGGACTCAAACAAATAAGAAGTAATGAAAGTTGTCTCTTGGAATTGCAAAGGGTTGGGCGAAACAAACAAAGTGGAATCCATAAGAGACACCATCAAATCAAAAAGGCCTAACATCCTGCTTATCCAAGAGACAAAAATGAGTGATGTGGAAGTGTTGGCACTTTCACGCCGCTTCTGGACAAACGTCAAGGGAAAAGCTATAAGCTCCAATATCACTTTAGGAGGAAGAGTGACTTTTTTCTCAAGTAAGTAAGTTATAAAAAATGTTAAGGAAAATCAAAATTGGCTCCTCACAGAATTTCAGGAAAAAGATGATTCAATTGATTATTATGTATGCAATGTGTATGGTCCAACACGTCACAAAGACAAGCAAGCATTCTGGAGTAACCTTGCAGCTTTAAAATAGGACCTGAAAGGGAAAGATCTCATAATTTCTAGAGACTTCAATGTTACTAAAAGCACAATCAGAGAGAAGAGGGGGCTCCATAATAAGATACCCCTATGGGGAAAACATGGAGGATTTAATATCTAAGTTGGATCTGCTAGACCCTCCATTAAAAAATGGAAAGTATACTTGGAATAATAGAAGGTTGGGAGTGGGATACATTGCGGCTAGGATGGACCATATTTTGGTAAGCACTTCCTTCCTGCAAAAATACCTCATCCTCGCTTCCTTTTCTTTACCCTCTGCAGTCTTAGACCATAAGCCAATCTCCTTGATGCTCTCCACCTCAGCAAATCTTGGCCCCATTCCCTTTCAATTCAACTCCTCTTAGCTCCATGAGTAAAAATTCATGGAATTAATAAAAAATGCATGGATTTGGACTTTTGTTGCCTCTCCTAGCTTCATTTGGGAGAGCAAGTTAAGAAAGGTTCATTATGAGCTTAAAAAGTGGGTGAAAACAGAGTACAAGAACCCTAGCAGTAGGAAAACGCAGCTGCAATCTATGCTAGCAGACCTGCAATCTAAGATGTAAGGTGAGGAAATCACCCCTCTCCTTATCAGCTAGGAAAAAGACTTGAACCAAAAGATTCTAATGGCAGCTAGAGGTGACGAAGAGGATTTTAGGATAAAATCCAGGCAGCTTTGGTTAAAAGGTGGGGATAGTAATACGAAGTACTTCCACAATCAAACAAAAGAAAGGCTCAGCTTCAACATGATCAAATAATTAAAGGATAAAGACGGGAATAAGATGGCAGAGCAGGAGGAGATTCAGACCCGCATATTCCAGCACTTCAGAGATCTATACCAAGATAAGGATGAGATCGACCCCATAGCGCAAGAAGATCTACTCTCCAAAATACCTTCACTTATTATGGAGTAGGACAACGAGGATCTTTCAAAATTTGTAATGGAGTTCAAGATTAAAGAAGCCATTTGGGCATTGCAAGCATACAAGGCCCCTGGGCCAGATGGATTCACCATCAATTTTTATAGAGCAGCTTGGGAGATCATAAAGGAAGACTTTTAAAAAATGCTAAATTGGACGAAGAAAAAAGACAAGGTTGGGGAGGGCACCATCTCTTCCTTCCTCACCTTATTTCCAAAGGAAAAAAAACCCATGACAATAGATAGCTTCAGGCCTATCTCTCTTTGTAACACTTCTTACCAAATCCTGTTAAAAATCTTGGCCACAAGAATGAAGAAATCCATGGGAAGACTAATGTCAGATACACAGGGAGGATTTACTACTGGGCGGAAAATTCTAGACAACATTATTATCCAGGAAGTGATCCACACCGACATGGATCGCAAGAAGCAAGGTATGGCTTTAAAGCTCAATATGGCTAACGCTTTTGATCGAGTAAATCACTTCTTTCTGCTAGAAATCATGTCAAAGTTTGGCTCCATAAGGTTTGCTAGATGGATTAAAGCTTGCATCAGTAGTCCCTGTATTTCCCTACTAGTAAATGGTAGGCCAACCAAGTTCTTCCAGGCCTCCAGGGGAATCCAACAAGGCTACCCTCTATCTCCATATCTCTATATCCTGGTCATGGACTCCGTGAGCAGAAAGTTGCTACAACAACAAGACATTGGGGAACTCAGAGATCTGAAAATTGCAAGGGGATCCATATCTGTAAATCATGCACAATTTGCAAATGACACAATTCTTCTTGGGGGTGCTTCCATGGTTATAGCAGAAAGGTTCAAGAAATATCTCTCCACCTTCCTCAAAGCATCGGATGGTACAATCAACATTGATAATTCAAAAGTATATGGCTAGAACTGCCTGCCTGGAAACATGGCAAGGATATGAAGAATCTTGGGTTTTAAGGGAATTAGAAATTGGAATTCTTTCAGTTATATAGGAATCCCCATTTTCAAAGGGAAAAAAATAAGGCATATTGACTCGACTTTATAGACAAAATTTTAAAAAAATCAACTCTTGGGGAGCCAGATGGCTCAACCCAGCAAGAAAATTAGTGCTGTTAAAATCCATCCTCTCTGCTTATCCCATATATGTCTGCTCAATCTATTTTTCTCCTAATCAAATTGTACGGGAAATTAATAAAGAAATCTGAAATTTCCTCTAGCAAGGAGGAAAGGCCACTAGCTCAAAAAAAATTAATCTGGTTAATTGGGAAATCGTGTGCAGCCCCAAGAATTGTAGAGAATGTGTAAGAGATCCACAAGCTATTAATCTAGTGCTTGGTGCTAAAATTTTATGGATAATTGTATCTAGAGATAACGCATGGTGGAAGCAAGCATTGTAGAAGAAATACATGGCCGACAGCAGAAGAAGATGCGTTGAGAGCATGAACATGAGAAGGGCTAGGTCTCTAGTATGGGAGCTCTGCAAAAAATCAGCTTACCTCATCCAACAGAATCTGTATTGGGAAGCAGGAAATGGGAAATACATAAAACTTTGGCATGAAAAGCTTGGAAATCATTCACCGACAAATTACTATCAAGAACTAAGCGATCTGAAGACGTGCCTTGAGAGAAGTG
The DNA here is from genome assembly GCA_001517045.1 of Pseudotsuga menziesii. Lineage (NCBI taxonomy): Eukaryota > Viridiplantae > Streptophyta > Pinopsida > Pinales > Pinaceae > Pseudotsuga > Pseudotsuga menziesii. Next base: position 175,004 of record LPNX010435686.1, on the reverse strand, counting down.
GCATAAATACTCTTCACGACTTATCTGATTTGGCAAGCAATGGGAGATGGATCGAGTGGAAGAGGCTTGAGATCCCAACATGTTTGTAGGTGGACTACACAGCTCTCCTCACGCTATTGCATAGACACGCACCTGTTCACAAAAACATATAGGATAAACGTGGTTGGGGGAAGAATGGTATGTATTCGATGAAGGAAGGATATTGAATGGTATACAAGAACAAAAACAGGTATATAAACAATAGCAAATGGAATAAGATCTAGTGTAGCGATGGCTTTCCAAAGGTAAACATGTTTTTCTGGATGCTTTCCCACTGCAAGACTCTAATAGCTGACAATTTGAGGAAGAGAGGGATCGTAGGGCCAAGTCGTTGCATCCTATGCAAAGAGGTAGAGGAAAACTTGGAGAATTTGTTCACATAATGCAAATTCACACAGCAAGTTTGGTGTAATGCGCTCAGAGAATTAAAAATGAACATTACTATGTTAACCAATTGGAATGATATATTCTTCAGTTGGAAGGACTACTATCAAGGCTCCTTCAACCAAAAACCATATTTTGCTAGAGCATGTGAAGCTCTTCCAAGGTTTATATGCTGGAAAATTTGGATTGCCAAAAACAAGTCAATATTTGAGGGACTAAACGCAAGCACTAAGAAAATATCTTGCCCGGCAAAGCTCTTTGGGTGGACTCTTTATCCATGAGAGTAATGAAAAGCATAAACAAGGAACCTTTAACTGTTGAAGAAAGAGCATGGATTGTAGACCTTCTTGGGCATCCTTCATCTAGTTTTTGGTCAAATCCCATAAAGAAGCTGAATCTTTCAAGATGGCAGATAAGGATGAGTAATGAAGATTTTCAAAATTGGTGCGCTAAGATAGGAATCAGTTCTTTGTTTTTTTACGATGCTTCGAAAGGAAATCCAGGGATGACAGGTGCAAGTGGAGTTATCTATGACCCCATGGGGAACAAGCAAAAAGAATATGCCTAGAGCATCGAGAAAGCAACGAACAATGGAGTGGAATGGATCGCTTTAATTAAAGGGTTGGAGTTGACCAGAGATATCAGGATTGAAGAGATGAGAGTCATTAGAGATTCTTTAATTGTCATTAGAGAAGTAATAAGGATTACTAGAAATCGAAAGAGTCCATCCTCTAAGATGCATCACCTTCTCTTATATCTAGGTAAGGAATTTAAATCAATTTCCTTCTGTCGTGTCTTAAGAGGCCAAAATCACCAGGCAGACAGAATGGGTAATAAAGGGGTCGACTTGAGATGCGGAGTTTAGAGAAGGATAATGACATTCTTGAAAATATTTGGATTCCTTAGCCCTGTTTGGTATATAAAATGTACTTCTGCATATTATTTCTTGGGCAATTTGTAAGGAGGTATAGCTTCCACTATTTAGGCATTTCTTTATGATCGTTTCAAGCTAGGAAAGAAGGAACAAGAAGTTATGGATGTTGTCTCGATTTGGGAGCATTCGGATATGTTTGTTGTAACCTCTTTTTTCTTATATAATCAAAAAAAATCCTCAACCGTTTTTTATTAAAAAAACATATTATCATAAAAAAATAAAATATTTTTAAATATTAAATTTATATTTCTTTATAATATTATTAATAAATTAAATAAAAATTAAAATTAGAAAATAATTATATTTAAAACTACAAAATAATAAATAGATAAAAAAACTACATAATTGTAATATACATCGTTTAAACTCTTCATTGAAATAAAATATGACAAAACATAAAGTAATTCTATTTTATAATATATTGAAATTATATTTTTTTGTTATTTTAAATTAATACATTATAAATAAAATAAAATAAAATATTGAAATTATATATTTTTTGTTATTTTAAATTAATATATTATAAAGCATGCATGGATGTGGCTCATTAGCGGTTCAGTTTTTATGAAGTCACTTGTTGGAAATTGGAGATCACGAGTTTAAATCCCACCCGAATTTACATGTGTCTCATGTCTTGCGAATTCCCCTAGTTACAAAAAAATTGCATTATAAATAAATAAATTAAAAAATAAAATAAAAATAAAAAATTATTGATGATGATGATGATGGTTAATGTCCTCTAAGGCCAAATTATGAAACATAAGATTAAAGTTAGAAATAGGTAATAACTTTTTAGCATAAGATTAAAGTTAGAAATAAGTAATAACTTTTTTATGATTTCTTGAATTTATCAAGTTTATATATTGGTTATTTTATAATAGCAAATTAAATTTTTTTAAAGATATTCCAAGTACAAAAATAAATATGAAAAATATATTGGGACTAATTAGAATGGTTGGGTACAGCACTTGGTGGATTCCATCGGGTATAGTACTTTTTTACTCTGGGCCTAAAAGGAGAGGGAGTTTCCTGAGTTTAATACGGGAAGGAATAATATTAGTTTCTATTTATTACATTTTATACCTCAAACTCCTTCCTTATCTCTCGGTGGGCTGAGGACCCTCGGTGGGCTAAATCCTAATCATCTAGCTAGCTCCTCAAAATCAATTGGACTCTCAGAGGAAAAAGAGAAAAGCAGGGAAGGTCGAAGACCTTACTTGTCTGACTGCTTATCCCAATTAATTAGTTAAAGAGAAGTTGAGCGCACACTTGGCCTTCGGCCTCGAGAACACATTGGCTCCACACATTCCGATGCTCCACCCATTCCATTCCAATGAATAACCAATTTCCATGAAGCATACCAACAATGATTCTTCTCCCTAAACTCTAATTAAAGCATTCAGCTAGCTAACTCAATCGAAAGGTTGAGACGAGAACTCATTCGTTAGCCTGGCTTCGCCTTCTCCTTCTAACTCAATCGAATTCAAGCGAGAACTCACCCCCCAATTAATCAGAATCAAAACTTCCAAGGTTGATAATTTTTGAGTTTCTTTCAGGAGATTTGATCCAAATGTCAATTCCAAGTAGGAGTCAATCCAAGCTTTGATTCGATGCTTAGACTTTTTATTTGATCTAACTACCCATCGAGGGATACTCACGGGAGGCAAAATAAAGAAATAAAGGGCGATGGCTTTGGAACCCTGCCATGATTTCCTCCATAGGCCAAACAACACGAGTGAGCTATTGGCATTATTCGACAGACTCGGGTTGGGAGAGACAATGAAGCCCCATCCGAAAGAGAATGGGGAAATAAGCTAGTTACACATTTTCAAGACCCTCCGCTGGTGCACAGAGACGAATGCAATGGTATATAGAGGTAGTACAAAGCATGAGCTGCAGTAATGAGCTCAACCATTCAATTATGGATGGAAAGGTAAGTGCTAAGGTCAGTAACAGCCTTAGGATAGGAGGTTGACCGAACAGAAGCATCATTAGCAGCCTAGTGGAAGCCGTGGATAAAGTTGTTGATTCCGTTGATTCTGTTGGTTCTGTTGATCAAGTTTAACCAGTAGCAGCTTCAGTGGTTTGAGTAGTCCCAATCCTAGACTATGGTTCAAATCTGTCTTCTCTTTACAGTAGCCCTATGTAATTCTTACCTTGCACGCATCTATACGTTAAACTTTTCGACTACTTTTATGGAAGGAAGAGCTTCATGGCTACTACGAGCTAGACCTGATGAGTGGTCGGGATTAGACTGAATAACCTCTCTTATTGCCTTAAACCTGGAAGCATGGAGTGGTTAGCCAACCTCCTTAACACTCTTTTAGCTAATTAAATACTCTCTTCTTCCCCCCATACTTAGGGTTCCCCGATCAGGTCAAAAAGTAGCCTCTCCACTCCAACGGGTGCGGACACACCTGCGCGGATTACAGGTGACAGTTACAAGAATGGCGGGGAAGTTAACAGTACTCGTCTTACCTATTCTTGCATCCTTTATTTCCAGATCTTTGGCCCCCAGGGGTCAAGAACCAGAACACTAGTTATGAATCAGGCTCGTGGGTGTGTGTCGTTGTTCAGGCTCTTATTCTTTCTACAACCCAAGGCCTCTGGCCTGGTCCCTGAAGGGTTTGTTTAAAGGCTCATCCCTTCCTTGCAGGAGAACTAAAGAATATATCAAACTACTTCTATTCTCTATTGGCTCTTAGGAGGTAACTTCAGTCATTTGGGCAGGTTGATGCAAGAACTGAGGCCACTTGGGCTAGGCTGGAGACAGTGAGTGCCTAGAAGCTTATCTGGGTCAATGACCATATGGTAGATATACCAAGTTACCCTTGCAAACCTCAAGATGTGATTACTATAAGAGATCAACAAAGATTGAGAACTATTAGTAGGAAGAATATAGATTTGTTACAAAGGGATAAATTGCCAAATCATTACTTTCAGGGTATTCTCCCTACGTCTATTATGGGGCCAACCCAGTTGGGTAGGTGGGAAAATGCCAGAAATAATGTTGAGTAAAGAAAGTGTCCATGGAGATAGGAATGAATTCAAGTAATGACTAGATGATATTTGTAACATACATCATCTTTTATAATAAAATCTTATTTATTGAATTTAATTTTTTTATTTTAAAATAACAAATTATAAATAAATAAAATAAAAACAAAAGCTAATTATATTTAAAGTATAAATATAAAATGAAAAAAATATTTGTAACATGTATTATTTATTGAAATAAAATATGGCATTATGAAAATAAAGTATTTCATCTTATTTAATTTATAATAGCCAATTAAAAGTATTAAAAAAATATTCAAATTATAATAATATATATGAAGAGAAAACACATATTAGTTGATGATGATGATGGTGTTTAAAGTCCCCTAAGATTAAATTTTGGTTTATTGAAACTAAAGAAACGAATTATTTAGTTTGTTTTAAAATTGTATTCTTGTGCTCAAAAAGCTTGAAAAGAAGCCTCTCGAGCTCACTATAATACACAAATATGTTATATACATCATCCATTGAAATAAAATAGATATTATCAAAATTAAAATCTATATATTAAATAAAGTAAAAACTAATTATAGTCAAACTAAAAAATAAATAAATAAAATATTTGTAACATGCATTATTTATTAAAATAATATATATAAGATATAGCATTATGAAAATAAAGTATTTCATTTAATTCATTTTTTATAAATTTTATTATTTTAAAATATTTTTTATAATTTCAACTTTTCAACCAAAGTTAAATATAACATAATACACAAATATTAAATATGTATATTTTGTACTATTCTTCTTCTTCATCATTATTATCATCATCAAAAATATATTTTCTTAATTATTTTAAATTAACACTATGAATAAAATAAAAAATAAAAATTATTATATTCAAATTATAAAAATAAAAATAAAAAGATACATAATAATAATAAATATTGTAATTCTCTGGATCTTTTTGTTTGTAATAATGTATGGCGCGTAGTTCTTTTTTCACGCTGCACAGAGCTAGATCTGAGGCGAGCTAGTTCACGCTGCGCAGAGCTAGATCTGAGGCGTGAGCTCTAAGGGGAGCTAGGGTTCATCCCACGATTCATCATGCGCGTCGCAGGAGGAGGGGAACCTCCTCCCCCCCATCTCTCCGAGGAAGAAGAAACTTTCCGGAGGTTGATTTCGTCCCAAGGGAAGAGAATAGAAACAGCTCCGGCCCGGAAATTTGTTAAAAAGTTAGAGGCAATTCCTGAAATCGCCCTACCTGAGGAGAAATCGATCCGAATCGCTGTCTCTCTGGCAAAACAAGCACTGGTGGGATAGTTCACCGGTCTCTGGCCCAACCCAAAAACGATGGAAACCTGGGTTCAGAACAATTGGAGACCCCTCATCAAGAATGGAGTCACCAGCTACCCAGTAGGAAAGGGGTATTTTTTGTTTGAGTTCATCTCAAAGGAGGACAAAGACTTGATTTTTAGGAACGGACCGTATTTTATGGGGCCTTAGGGGCTGTATTTGAACCGCCGGAGCCTAGATTTCGACCCTGCAATAGATATTCCCAAGGCTATTCCAGTCTGGGTGCAATTACCAAGATTGCCTATCCATTGCTGGAATTCGGACTCCCTTCAGACGATTGGGAACGGATTAGGACGTTACATAGACAGTGCAGATCCTAAAGGAAACTATTCCTGCGCCCGGATTTGCGTGGAAGTAGATCTAGAGGCTGGTTTACCGGAAGCCATAAAGCTTAAGGTCAAGGGATGGCAGCACTACCAGCAATTGGACTATGAGCAGTTGTCGTTCAAGTGCCGGCACTGCCACAAATATGGACATTTTCAGAGAAATTGCCCTAAAATCCAATAGACAACTAAAGAAAGGGGGAAAAAGGCAGATGAAGGATGGCAGCAAACTAAAAGACAGCGAGCTCCTCGAAAGAGAGATCCAAAAAATCCTAATCCTACTTCTTCGGCTCCGAAAGTGCCAGACCCTCCGACATCTGACAATAGGTTTGCTGCTCTGGAAGTCCCGGAGGAAGAACCTACGGTAGAACCAGATCCGAGGAAAGAAGGCATAAGAGAACAGCCATAGGAAGCAACCTCTGTAAGGAACCAAGGGGACACTACGAAATCTCAACCCTAGGAAGTCCCAGAAGACGGATCAGAAGAAGACTCCTCTGAAGGGGAAAACCCGGATCCAAAAACTAAAGGCAAACAAGGAAGGAAATCTAGCAAGGAAAAAAGGGAGGCTAAAACATATGCCAAAAAACTTGCAGGAAACCAACCAACTCTCCATAAGCTCCTGGGACAAGCTACCCCTCGAAACATAAGGAATCAAGCAAATGCCTCGAAAGGGGCATCTTCAAACCCCAAAGGTAAATAATGAATATAGTCTCCTGGAATTGTAGAGGACTAGGCAGCAAATCAAAAGTTTCAGACATGAAAGATCTTATTTGAATAGCAAAGCCTGAAGTCCTTCTTATCCAGGAGACAAAACTTGCAGAGCAGTCCTTCCTCCAGGTGGCTCCTTCAGTCTGGTCAGTAGCAGAGGCTAAAGCGAATAGCTCTAGAGGAGCGTCAGGAGGGGTAGCGACGCTCTGGAATAAAATTAGATTTGATTTAACTCATTTTGTTTCGACCATCCATTGGATTCTAACAGAACTTGTTCATAAAGAGACTGGGCTAAAATTAAGCATTTTCAATATCTATGTGCCTATGGTACCTGGAGAAAAGTACCAATGCTGGAATTCCATTCAGGAATATTTGAACACCAATCCTGCAGAAAATTTAATTCTAGCTGGGGATTTAAATATTACCCTTTCTCAGGCAGAGAAAAAAGGGGGAAATCCCATAAGGGACCCTGCACGTGAGTGGGTGGAGGATCTCATAGCTGAATGGGACTTAGAAGATATAAAACCTCTTAAAGGAAAATATACTTGGACAAATAAAAGAATTGGTCCAGGTCATATCGCAGCAAGATTGGACAGGTTCTTAGTTCAGCAATCCTTACATCTTCTTGGGATGGATCCATGTTCCTCAATTATCCCCTTTAGTGCTTCCGATCATAAACCAATCTGCCTCACTTTTGCTCAAGACAAGAAGTTGGGACCTATACCTTTCAGGTTTAATCCAGCCTGGATCTCTTCTGAAGATTGTTTATCTATGATTGCAGCTACCTGGAAGCTTCCAGTCCGAGGATCGGCCTTTTATGTCTGGGAAGAAAAGCTCCGAAGGGTCAAAAAATCACTAAAGGAATGGGCCAAACTTCAAAAATCCCCTTATCAACAAAGAAAGGAAGCTGAAAAATCCCAGGAAAACCACTTTCTGAGGACCGAGGGAGATATGGACCAGGATGCGCTAAACACTGAAAAATCTTTACAATTAGCCCTCCACTCAGCATGTCGGCTGGAAGAGGACTATTGGAAGTTAAAATCAAGGAACCCTTGGCTCCAATCGGGGGATAGGAACACTGTGTTTTTCCATAAGCAGGAAGCAGTCCGTCAACACTTCAATACTATCAAAGAAATTCATCACAACAATAAATTGCTGACAGAATTTGAAGAAATAAAGCAAGCGGCCCATGATCATTTTAAAGATATCTATTCTGAGTCTTATGAAGTGCCGAAAGTAGGTAATGAAGAAATTCTGGATCGCATTCCTAGGAAAGTCTCTCCTAAGAACAATCGTAAACTCATTGCGCAGGTCACGCTGGAGGAAATCCAATTCGCGCTGGAGGAAATGAGTCCGGACAAGGCCCCGGGACCTGACGGCTTTACTGCCTGAGCCCTCGTGGCTTGCTGGCCCATAGTGCATAAATACTTGCTGAGGCTGGTCCGGAAATCCCAGAATTGTACTAAACTAGGAGGAGCTACGAATTCTACCTTCCTTGCTCTGATACCTAAGGAAAAACGAGCTAGCTCCTTTGCCAGATTCCGCCCCGATCTCTCTCTGTAATATCGGATACAAAATCATAACAAAAGTCATGGCTAATAGATTGAAAGGCATTTTGCCAAAACTCATTCCAAAAAACCAAGGAGGATTTATCAAAGGTCGAAGCATCTCTGATAATATCATCTTAGTTCAAGAAGCAATTCACTCAAGCACTGCACGTAAGGACAAAGGTATGGTTGTTAAATTGGATCTAGCTAATGCTTTTGATCGTGTGAGACATGACTTTCTTTTCAGGTCATGAGCAGATTTGGATTTTCCCCAGCATTCATATCCTGGGTAAAATCTTGCATTGCGGCTCCGTGGATTGCGCCACTAGTAAACGGGAGAGCTGCTGAATACTTTCAAGCCTCAAGGGGATTGAGACAGGGTTGTCGCTATCTCCTCTACTGTATGCCATTCAGGCTTCGGCACTTAGCTTCCAGCTAGAATTTAGTCGAACTCAGCAAGGCCTTCTAGGTCTCCATATGGTCAGAGGAGTGAAAGATATAAATCACGCTCAATTCGCTGATGATACCCTTCTCCTGGGAGGAGCCAGTCCTAATATCGCGCGTAGATTCAAACATGATCTAGATCTATACCAAGAAGCATCAGGGAGCAAGATTAATTATAACAAGAGTCAAGTCTATGGATGGAATTGCACTCCGTTTGAAATGCAAGAAATCTCCCGAATCTTAGCAATTGAGGGAAGAACTCAATGGACGGACTTCAAATATTTGGGACTTCCCATCTTCAGATTGACTCCTAAAGCTGCAAGCTGGGAGCCATTGATAGACAAGCTGAAAGCTAAAATCCAAGCCTGGGGGGCGTCCTAGCTAAATCTAGCAGGAAAAATAGTGCTAATAAAGGCTGTTCTAGCCAGTATGCCGGTATTCCAATGTTCTCTCCTCTTAGCTCCAACAATTATTCTTTCTAGATTTGAAGCCATCATTCGTAGATTTCTATGGAAAGGAGGGAAGAATAATGAAAAAAGGATACCTCTGGTCAGTTGGAAAAAAGTCACAGCTCCATATTTGGAAGGAGGTCTACACTTGAGGGATTTGAAGGCACAAAATTTAGCCCTTGGAGCTAAGATCCTGTGGAATCTGGTCTCAGGAAAATCGACTTGGAGTAAACAAGTACTGTGGAAAAAGTACTTTACAGGAACCAGGATTCGATGCTTGGACACGACTCCTCATAGTTTAAAGGGCTCCCCGATGATCTCCCTTTGTAAAAAAGCATTTCCATTCTTCTCAGAGGAGTTAACTTGGATTCCTGGAAATGGGCAAAAAATCTGTATCTGGGAGGACTCAATTGTGGGTCAACCACCTCATACTCTCACACCAGGAATGGAAGCATTCAAGAGACACTTGGATGCTGAAGGAAAAATCACCCTCGCTGACATTTCACTATGGAGAGAGGATGGGACTGGGAGCTGGTTGGATTGGGCGTTGCCGGACTGCCCTCAGCATCTCCTCAACGACCAGATCCAATTTCTATCTCTATTGCATGGAAAAGCGCCGGTGGCCCTCAATCTTCAGGATCGCAGAGGATGGGGATCACATTCAGGGGTCTACATGGTAGCAGAAGGATACAAAGTTCTCAAGGCAATTCCAAATGTCCCTACAAACCCAGAAGTCTAGAAGAGTATCTGGAAACTTAAATCTCTGCCAAAGGTGGATCACTTCAGTTGGCTGCTCGCTCACAACAGTGTCTTGACTGCAGAAACTCTTCAGAAAAAAGGTTGGGAAGGGCCATCCCAATGCTCCCTCTGTCTAAAGGAGGAAGAGAAGTCTCTCCATTTGTTTTTTTATTGCCCTTTTGCAAAAGAGGTCTGGAGACTGGCTACCATGCCTTGGATGCAGGTCGCTACTCCCACGGATATCCCTTCATTCTTTTGTCACTGGGACCGCACATCCCCATTTGTTTCTCATCAAAAGGACAAGATTGCTTATGCTTGGCTGACTATGCCTAAATATATTTTATGGAAACTATGGCTAGAATGAAACAATCGCATTTTCAAAGGAATCTCCTCCTCTCCTCAACAGGTTGTCTCCAAAGCCAAAAGCCTCCTGGGGGACACTCTTAAGTTCCAAGGGGAGCAATATTTCAATATAACGCTGCAGGCACCTAAAGAAGTATGGCTCTCGAGTTTAAACCCATATCTGCTGAAAAACCCCCCCTATTCCCCAAACTCTCCAAAGCTGGCCATGTGGGAACTCAGGAAAGAACCAGGGGAGTTTAAGGATTGGAGGAAGAAGTTGAACAGGAACTCTCTTTTCTTTGATGGAGCCTCGAAAGGAAATCCAGGGGAGGCGGGAGGAGGAGGGGTGCTCTACGACCCTGAAGACAATCTGATGTTAAAGTATTCTTGGGGTCTAGGAACCGAAACCAATAATAAGGCGGAAGCTTTAGCTCTATGGCAGGGATTGATCCAAGCAAAAAACATGGGAATAAATGAGCTAATAGTTTTTGGTGACTCCAGGATCATCATCCAGGCCCTGAATCAAAGCTCCAGAATATCAAATCTTCATCTTAGACAAACTCTGAATCGAATTCAAAGGACTATCCTGACGTTCAAACAAGTAGAGATATACCACATTCTCCAGAAGCTAAACTCTGCAGCTGATACAACTGCCAATGATGGAGTCCTTTTGAGCAAGGGGGAACTTCTCACTAATCATGCGAAAACGGTCCTGGCATTGCCCTGAGGGCAAGTTACATTTTGGAAGGAACAGAGTCGAACTACCACCTTGGAAGAGAACGATTAGGAACACGTTGAATAACCTGCTCTGTTTAAATTCTTGGATAATTATTAGGAGCTCGAAGGAAATGATGGAATATCAAGCTAGAATCGCCCAAGGAGACTATCCTGCCGTTATCAACATGCTAGGAGTGGAGATATCAGGTAGAAGTGAACACATTCCAGCGAAGGATGTAAACTTACCCTCTCTCGAACTCACTCAGGAAACTTGCCAAAGATTTGAGACGTCTTCAGAACTCAATTTGGGTATTGAAATGAGTCAAGCAGCAGCTATTAACTGGAAAGGAGGATAGAGCTTTGCACAGGAAGCTGAAAAGGAAAATAGGGGCTCACGTGTGGGCATTATGGAGCAGAATTTGGAAGGCTGATGCACAAAGAAGCAGCGAACTAGGCATGGGACGCTCTGGCTGTTGGGACTCCTCTCGAATTACGCCTTCTGCATATAGAGTCTACTGCAATAAATCTGAATTCGGTTTGATGGAGACTGAATATGCTATCAAACTCTGTTTTTGGAGAAATTGTAAATCTGGGTACTATATCAGGGAGGTTGAGGATATTCTCCCTCCTAGACTGTTAAGCTGTAACCTTTTGGTGCCTCTGCCACAGTTTTGCTAATACAAAACCTATCCGTTGCTGTTAAAAAATAATAATAATAAATATTGTAATTATTAACAAAATTCAATATTATTAAATATTCTTAATAGTCAAAAGATTAGTTTCCACTACTCTATAAATTCAAGATGTCACAAAAAGTTTTGTTATATGTATCCACCACTAATAACAAATTAAAAGTTCAAAAAAATATTGAAATTAAACACATATATCTGTCACATACATCATAGAAATAAAATATAATATTATCAAAAATAAAATCTTATACATTAAATTTTTTATTTTTATTTTAAGTTAACAAATTATAAATAAATAAAGAGAAATTTATTATATTCAAACTATAAATATAAAAATGAAAAAAAAATATTTGTAATCTATATTATCTATTAAAATAAAATATATTGTTTATTAAAATAAAATATAACATTATAAAAATAAAGTATTTCAACCTATTTATTTTAAAATAACAAATTAAAAGTTAAAAAAATATTTTTATATGAAAAAGAAACACAAATAAATATTTGTAACATACATCATTAGTTGAAATAAAATATAAAATTATTAACAATATAATCTAATATATTGAATTTAATTTTTTTATTTTAAATTAACAAATTATAAATAAATAAAATAATAATATTATTAACAATATAATCTTATATATTAAATTTAATTTTTTTATTTAAAATTAACAAATTATAAATAAATAAAATAAAAACAAAAATTTAATTTTTTTATTTTAAATTAACAAATTATAAATTAATAAAATAAAAACAAAAGCTAATTATATTTAAATTATAAATGTAAAAAAGTTAAAATTAAAATATTTGTAATATATATTATCAATTTCATTAAAGTAAAATATGTCATTATAAAAATAAAGTATTTCATCTTATTTATTTTATAATAACAAATTAAAAGTTTAAAGAAATATTCAATCATACAAAAATGTGAAAAAAAAACATGTATAACATAAATTATTTATTGAAATAAAATTTTATATATTAAATTTAATTTTTTTATTTTAAATTAATAAATTATAAATAAATAAAAACAAAAGATAATTATATTTAAATCATAAATAAAAACTATTATAAATAAAAAGGAAAAAAATAATTTGTTACATACATTCATTAAAATAAAATATGATACTATGAAAATAAAATATTTCAACTTATTTATTTTTTAATAAGAAATTAAAAGTTTAAAAGAATATTCAATTAAAATAAGAAATCATTCAACCATTTCAACCCTTTCAATTAATCAGCCTGCCTTGCCTCTCATTAGAGTTATAGGAGTATCTCTATTTCAACATGCTGCTGCTTTGATCGATGCTAGGAATGATGCTGGGAAGAATGTTGATGATTCAACTGGTGTTTATGGGGAGGTTGCTTAGCTGGGACGTAGGGGCTGTGGCTCTAGGTGTTAATGCTAATTAATAAGGACCTCAAATGGACAAGTTCAACGTATAGATGCAATCTCCTAATGTTGGATGATCGGCTTAATGTGACCTTATGGACGGACAATTGACATTCTATTTGCTATATTATAGATATGGGATATTGGACTAAATATTAGAAGCCAGGTTTATGAGAGGGGATTTGGCAAAAGGCTTCCCGTGGCTGTTTACTGGCTTATGGTGGATGACCCGTGTAGCTTTTCATCCCTGTGTTACCTTCACCACATACCCGATAGATAAGATATATTCCCCATCGTTACTACATACTTGAGGAGAGCAAGGAGCCCGATAAATGGACAGGAGGCAGCTGACCTAAGAAAGATGACTCTCTGTCCGCTTGGGGAGTACATTTATTGAAAAATGAATTATTTCTCTTATTTCCTATTCAATATTGTCCTTCCAACATTCCCATGTCCTCCTCTGTTTTCACTAAAATCCATTTATTTCATCGTCGAGTGCTCAAATCCTAACCAAATAGTGTCAAAAAATAAATTCAAGATGTCACAAAAAATTTTGTTATATGTATCCACCACTAATAACAATTATAAAAATATATATGAAAAGAACACATATATCTGTCACATACATCATAGAAATAAAATATAATAAATTTATTTTTTTTTATTTTAAGTTAACAAATTATAAATAAATAAAGAGAAATTTATTATATTCAAACTATAAATATAAAAATGAAAAAAATATTTGTAACCTATGTTATCTATTAAAATAAAATATATTGTTTATTAAAATAAAATATGACATTATAAAAATAAAGTATTTCAACTTATTTATTTTAAAATAACAAATTAAAAGTTAAAAAAATATTTTTATATGAAAAAGAAACACAAATAAATATTTGTAACATACATCATTAGTTGAAATAAAATATAATATTATTAACAATATAATCTAATATATTTAATTTAATTTTTTTATTTTAAATTAACAAATTATAAATAAATAAAATAATAATATTATTAGCAATATAATCTTATATATTAAATTTAATTTTTTTATTTAAAATTAACAAATTATAAATAAATAAAATAAAAACAAAAACTAATTATATTTAAACTATAAATATAAAAATTAAAAATTAAAATATTTGTAATATACATTATCAATTTCATTAAAGTAAAATATGTCATTATAAAAATAAAGTATTTCACCTTATTTATTTTATAATAACAAATTAAAAGTTTAAAGAAATATTCAATCAAATACACATATATATGAAAAAAAACATGCATAACATAAATTATTTATTGAAATAAAAATTTATATATTAAATTTAATTTTTTTATTTTAAATTAATAAATTATAAATAAATAAAAACAAAAGATAATTATATTTAAATCATAAATAAAAACTATTATAAATAAAAAGGGAAAAAATAATTTGTTACATACATTCATTAAAATAAATATGATACTATGAAAATAAAATATTTCAACTTATTTATTTTTAATAAGAAATTAAAAGTTTAAAAGAATATTCAATTAAAATAAGAAATTAAAAGTTTAAAAAAATATTCAAATAAAATAAAATAAGGCATTATAAAAATAAAGTATTTCATCTTATTTATTTTATAATACAAAATTAAAAGTTTTAAAATTTATTCAAACTATATAAAAAAATATTATATTTATTTTTTAATAAGAAATTAAAAAAATTTTAAAAATATTTCAATAAAATAAAATATGACATTATGAAAATAAAGTATTTCATCTTATTTATTTTATAATAAAAAATTGAAAGTTTTAAAACTTATTCAAGCTATAAAAAAAATTATAAAATATATATGAAAAAAGAAACACCTATTTATAACATAAATCATCCATTGAAATATATATTATCAAAAATAAAATTTATTTTATTTATTTTATAATTAAAAAAATTAAAATTAAAAGAAACATGTAAATTATAAAAATATATATGAAAAAAAACACATAACATGCATCATCCATCTAAATAAAATGTGATATTATCAATAAAAAAATTCTTTTATTTATTTTATAATAAGAAATTAAAAGTTCAAAAAATTATTCAAATTATAAAAATATATATGAAAAAGAAACACAATTATAGCCTACATCATCCATTGAAATAAAATATTATTCATTAAAATAAAATATGATATTTCTTTTATTTATTTTATATAAGAAATTAAAAAAATTTAAAAATTATAAAAATATATATATATAAAAGAAACACATTTATAGCATATATCATCAATCGAAATAAAATTTAGTTCATTGAAATAAAATATGATTTTTTATTTATTTTATAATAAGAAATTAAAAATTATAAAAATTATAAAAATATATAATAAAAAAAGAAAAGCATTTATAGTATACATCATCTATTGAAATAAAATATCATTCATTGAAATAAAATATAATATTATCAAAAATAATTTTGTTATTTTAAATTAACAATTTATAAATAAATAAAATAAAAACAAAAAATAATTATATTTAAACTTGTAAAATAAAAATAAAAAGAATATTTGTAAATACATTATCTATTAAAACAAAATATCACATTATGAAAATAAAGTATTATATCTAATATCTCTTTTAAATATTTTTATAATTTCAATTTGTCAACCAATATTAGTTTTATATATATATATATATATATTACACAAATGTAGTACACAAGATAACGCAAGAGGACATAACAAAAACACAACGCTACATCACTAACACATTACAATAACATAGTATATACAAATTAAATTTATAGTTTTTAGATCAATTTTATAATTTCAATTTTTCAACCAATGTTGTATAATATATTACACAAATGTATGTTGTGTACAATAATAATGTATGTTGTGTACAATAATAGTACAACACAACACGACATAACAAAAACACATTATAATAACATAGTATATATAGATTAAAGTATAGTTTTGCTTATATATGAATTTTAAAATGTTGTATTTATAGTAGAATTGATTTTATATAAAATGATTTAAATTCTTACAAAGTTATGATTATAATAAAGTTAAAAAATATTGCAAATATTATTACTAGTAAATTTATTTTTATTTAATTAATTAATACATATGTTATGAATGTAAAAAAGTTCAAAAATGTTGTAAATATTATGAATGTAGTAAAGTTGAAAATTGTTGTAAATGATATGAATGTAGTAAAGTTGAAAAATGTTGCAAATGTTATGATTGTATTAAAGTTATTTTTATTTAATTAATGAAACAAGCACATGTTATGATTATAACAAAATGTTAATTTTTTTTTATAATGATATTAAAATATTTTTATAATGATATTTTAAATGTTTAAAATGATTATATTAATTTTTATAATTATATTTTGTGTGGTGTATTATATTTGTGTAGTATGAATAATAAACATTTTTAATGATATTAAAATATTTTTATGATAATATTTAAAATATATAAAATGATTATATTAATGTTTATAACTATATTTTAACAATGTAAAAATTGAAACTTTAAAATATAAAGATGTAAAAAAATATTTCAAAGTTAAATTATTATTTTATATAAGTTTATTTATCTACTAATTGAGTTCAATAATATATAAGGGGTTTTTAATAATTATTATTATTATTATAATTAAATTAAATTTATCTTTGAAAATATAATAAAATAAAAATGTTTTTAATAAAAGTTTAATTTATAATTAAACTAATTTTTTTTAAACATAATAAAATTAAAATGTTTTTAATAAAAAGAATTCAAAACACAAAAAGCTATATTTTATATTAAAATATAGCTTTTTGTGTTTTGAATTCTTTAATAGCTTATGTGAACCAAAATAAAACTTAATTTATAATTTATTTAAATTTATTTTTTAAAACATAATAAAATAAAATTCTATGGAGAATTTTTTTTGGCTTGAGCGCATGCTGGAGGCGACCTAAGCTCGTGAGGGGCGATTGGAGGACGAGTCCGATCTAGACTAAGCTCGCTTGAGAACCAGATCCTTGGATCGCTGGTAAGGGAGGGCATCCTGACCTCTGTCTCGCTGGCCTAGCCGGCCATTCTCTGCAGGTGGGACTGCTGCTGTCAAAGGCTGCTCTGGAAATGCTGGAGGGATAATGATGGGCAATCAAATCCCTGGTGAGGATCGAGATCCGTCCCTGGTTCTCCGACTGGATGAATTCGATTGTTTAATTTCCTCTTACAATAAGAGATCCAGCAAAGCCGAACCCCTGAAATTTGTTAAAAGGCTTGAAGATGTGCCGGAGGTTGCCCTTCCTCCGGAGGAAACCATCCGGGTAGCTCTCTCCCTGGCAGATTGAGCCCTGATCGGTCAATTTACGAGGCTATGGCCCTCACCCAAAACTACGGACAGCTAGGTTCAAAGAAACTGGAGACCCCTTATCACCAACAATGTTGCTTCCTACACCGTCGGACGAGGTTATTTCCTTTTCGACTTCGAATCCAAGGATGATAAAGAGTTGATCTTCAGAAATGGGCCCTACTTCATGGGGCCACAAGGTCTTTACCTGAACAGGTGGACTCCGGACTTCGATCCCGAAGCTGACACCCCAAAAGCAGTGCCCATCTGGGTCAGGCTGCCTAACCTCCCTATGCATTGCTGGAACCGTAAATCCCTCCAAGCCATAGGGACTGCACTGGGGAACTACATAGATATGGCTAGCCCAAAAGACCAATACGCCTGTGCCCGTATTTGCGTTGAGGTCGACCTAGAAGCTGGCCTTCCTGAAGCTATCAAATTAACCGTGGGAAGCTGGTCCCACTTCCAAAAACTTGATTATGAACAGCTACCCTTCAAATGCAGAGGATGCCATGAGTACGGGCACTTCATCCGCAACTATCCTAAAAAGCCTGAGACCCAGCAGGACAAGGCGGAGGGATGGCAAAAGGTGATTAGATCTAAAACCAAACACCAATCCGGAAAGGTTCCTAAAAAGGGTGAGGGGACCAATGAAACAAGGATCACTAATCTCGAAGGATCATTAGAAGCATCCAAGACTAAAGCAATGGTGGAAGTCAGGGAAGATCTCATTGAAATTGGTGAGAAATCCAACAATGAAGGCAATAAAGAATCTGAAGCAGAAATATCAGCCCAGCAATTGAAGGACCAAGACGAAGAAATGGCACCGGTCACTACAGGGGAAACCCTGGGGAAATCAGAGGAAGACTCTGGATCGGAGGAAGAGGAAGAGGAGGAAGGGGAAATCAAAATAACCACACCAAGAATGTCTAAAACAAAGGGAAGGAAATCCATGAAAGAATTAAGAGAGCAGGAAACCTACAAGGATAAGCTGCAAGGCTCCCAGCTAACCTTGGAGAAACTTCTGAAATCCACTAGGAACACCCGCCAACAAGGGCATGCCCAGAAAGGGATGCCTACGCTCTCCAAAAGTAAGTAATGAGGATCCTCTCTTGGAACTGCAGAGGTCTTGGAAGTAAAATCAAGGAAGAAGCAATGTTAGATCTATCTTCTTTACATCAGCCGAACATCTTTCTGATCTAGGAGACCAAGATGGAGGAAGCCGCCTTCCTCCAAGTTAGTCAAAAATTTTGGAAAAACGAGGGGAAAGCTGCAATAAGCTCAAGAGGGGATTCTGGCGGCATTGGAACCCTGTGGAATGATAAGGAATTTGACATCATTTCCATCAAGTACAGCAACCACTGGATCCTCACCCAGCTTAGGCAAAAAGCCTAGAACTCCCTGGTAAGCATCTTCAATATCTATGCTCCCAACTCTATTGCTAAAAAAAATTCCTGCTGGAGTCTTCTGCATGAAGAAAAGAGTAATCTGCAAGGTAATATCATAATTGCAGGTGATCTTAATGTCACCCTTAGTCAAGACGAAAAGCGAGGTGGATCTTTGGTCAGGGACCCCATAAGAGAGACTGTAGATGAAATCATCCTGGAGTGGGATCTCATGGACATTAAACCTACTTCTGGAAAGTATACCTAGAATAACAAAAGGTTAGGGCCTAGGCATATTGCTGCAAGACTCGACAGGTTCCTGGTCCAGGACTCCTTCCTCCTGCTGGGGCTGAATTTATCTTCCAAAATATTGCCATTTGGAGTTTTTGACCACAAGCCCATCCTCCTTGAGATGGCTATTAACAAGAACTGGGGCCCAATTCCATTCAGATTTAACCCCCTGTGGGAAAATCAATCTGCTTTCCTCCAAATCGTTGTTGAATCGTGGACCCCCCCGGTCATAGGATCTCCCTTCTACGTTTGGGAGGAAAAGATCAAAAGACTTAAAAAACGTCTTAAACTATGGGCCAAGACAATCCCATCTCCTTCAAATCAAAAGACCCAAGCAGCGCATGAGCTCAAGTCCCACCAGGCTACCTTGGAGGATAAAATCGTGGATGCAGAGGATATACACACTGAAACTATATTACAAGCGAATCTTCATAAAGCTTGCAAAATCGAGTCTGATTGGTGTAAAATTAAAGCAACATGCAATTGACTAGTTGATGGTGATAAGAATTTGAGGTATTTCCATAAGCAGGTGGCTGCCAGGAACAATATCAACTGTGTAAAGGAAATTCATACCCAGGAACGTATTATCACCAGCCATGAAGAAATTAAAAAGGAAGCAACTAGACATTTCAGTGGACTCTTCACGGCCCAGCCTGTCTTGGAAGAAGCCAAGATCATGAGTCTGATACCCAAATCTATTAAAACCAGCGATAATGAGTCTCTCACCCAAGCAATTATGCTGGAGGAGATCAAGAGAGCTGTTGATGGCATGAAGGACGACAGAGCCCGGGGGCCTGATGGGTTTAACGCTACCTTCGTTAAGCTCTGCTGGAACATCATTAAGAAAGACTTAATTAAGATGGTCAGGAAGTCCCAGAGATGCAGTAAAATCGGTGGAAGCACCAATTCTGCATTCCTGGCTCTAATACCCAAAGAGAAGGAGGCCAAATCCTTTGATAGGTTCCGGCCTTTTTCTTTGTGTAATATAGGATATAAAATCATCACTAAGGTAATGGCAAGCAGACTCAAACATATCCTCCCGAGACTGATCCCTGAGAACCAAGGAGGCTTTTTCAAAGGCAGGAAGATCTGGGAAAACATCATCTTAGTCCAAGAGGCTATTCACTCTAGTTTGAAGAATGGTGATAAGGGAATGGTGGTCAAAATTGACCTTGCCAACACCTTCAACAGGGTCAGCCATCCCTTCCTTTTCCAGGTGATGCAGAAATTTGGATTTGCTTCTGATTTTATCTCTTGGGTTAGGGCTTGTATCAGCAAGCCGTGGATTGCCCCGCTTGTCAACGGAAGAGCTGCTCCCTTCTTCCAAGCTTCGAGAGGCCTGAGGCAAGGATGCCCGCTCTCTCCCCTCCTTTATGCCATCCAAGCCTCTGTTCTAAGCTTTCAGCTAGAGGCCACCAAGCACAACCAGGATCTCCCCGGCATCCAATTGGCTAGAGGCATCAAGGATATTAATCATGCGCAATTCGCGGATGACACTATCTTGCTAGGTGGTGCTAGTATCATTATAGCCTTGTGATTCAAAACTAAACTGAATCGTTACTGTCTAGCTTCTGGAGGCCAAGTCAACCTTAGGAAAAGCCAGATTTATGGTTGGAACATCAACCCGAGGGAAATGTCAGATATCTCCCGGGGCCTCAACATGGGTGGGGTTACTGCCTAGGAGTTCTTCAACTACCTGGGGGTACCCATCTTCAAAACCAAGGCCAAGAGCTCGGCCTGGAACCCAGTTGTGGAGAAAATAAAAAACAAAATCCAAGGATGGGGATCAACCTGGTTAAACTTGGCTGGGAAGGTAGTTTTAATCAAGGCTGTCTTGAATAGCTATCTGATTTATCAGACCTCTCTCCTTCTTGCTCCGGTCAAAACCATTAACCAAATAGAAGGACTGATAAGGTCCTTTCTCTGGCAGGGGGGCAGTGCTGGAAGAAGCAAGAAGTTTGCGTTGGTGAGATGGAGAACTATTAAGCTACCGAAGTCTGAGGGAGGCCTTCACATCAGAGATCTTAGGACCCAAAATTTGGCTATGGGAGCCAAGCTGATCTGGAATCTGCTAGCCCCCAAGCCCTCCTGGTCCAGTTTAGTGCTGAAAGCTAAGTATTTCAGGGGATCAAGGGTCAGATGTCTTGAAGATTCCCACGTGATCTAGAATGGATCCACCATACATAAAATCTGTCTTAAGGCGCTGCCTCAGTTCATGGACGGTCTGTACTGGGTCCCAAGCAATGGGAAACTCATTAATCTTTGGCATGACACTGTCCTAGGTAAGATTCCTCCCCATCTACCTCGCCTGCAGCAAAGGATGGATGCGTTGGGCTAAAAACGGTCTGGGATATTTCCACGTGGGAGAATTCAGAGAGCCAATGATGGGCTGGCTAGAAATTACCAAAGTTTCCTGCTGAGCTTGATGAAGAGAAGTCATAGCTTCTCGCCCACCTGGCTGGGATAGCCCCACTCTGCCAAAATAGTAGGGACAAGCATGGATGGGGTGAAAAATCCTGCAATTACTCCACTGCTAAAGGCTACCAACGTTTTTCAGTAGATTTTAACATCCCTGCCAATCCCAAAATATGGAATTATAATTGGAACAACACCTCGCTGCCTAAGATCGACCTCTTCAATTGGACTCTCCTGCACAGCAGAATTCTCACAGGCGAGAGCCTAGAAAGGAGAGGGATCGCTGGGCCATTTAGATGCTCTTTATGTGCAGCTGCTGGAGAAACTATAACGCACCTGTTCTTACAGTGTCCATATGCCAAATCAGTGTGGAAGGATGTGCTGGATCGCTGGGGAGGATTAAGGAGGCTGCCGGTAAGTATTCATGATTGCTTTTACAATTGGGAAAACCTTTACCAAGGTGATCTGTTCGAGAAGAGGGGTGTGAGAACCTGCTGGTTAAAAATCCCAAAACTAATTTGCTAGTGTTTATGGAACAAAAGAAACTACAGGATTTTTCAGGAAAAAAATCAGCCCACGTGGAAGACAGGCATCAAAACTCAAGCCTTGCTCATGGAGGTTATAAGTATCTCGAAGATCCCCAGCAATAAAGGATCTCTAACAAACAAAGAAAAAGAATGGATGCGAAATCTCAAGCCCCTGACTGTTAAAATTGTTGATGCTAAGAAATTGGAGGAATGGGATATCAGGATGGATAATTCTCAGTTTGGCAATTGGCTAAAAGAAAGGAAAATTTTTAAACTCTTCTTTGACGGGGCTTCCAAAGGGAACCCAGGAAAGGCCGGGGGTGGTGGAGTCATCATCAATCCAGATGGGGAAGTCGAGGTGGAATACAACTGGAATATTGGTTATGAAACTAATAATATGGCTAAGGCCTATGGGCTATGGCAAGGCCTAAAGCAATTGCTGGTTAAAAAGGTGGATGAGGTCATGGTTTTCGGGGACTCCAGGATTATCATCCAGGCAATGAATGGCGGTAGAAGAAGTGATAACATTAGGATAGCTAGATTGATAAGGAGAATTAGGTCCATTACCAAGCTGTTTAGAAAGGTTTGCTTCTATCATATTCTCAGGGATCTTAATGTTTTGGCGGACATTGCAGCCAATAAAGCCATAGCTGCGGACCTAAATGGTCTAATTGTTAATTCGGTTGTTAAAAGTGACATTCCTCCTTAGCTCCTCGGATGGTCATTGACTGAACGTAGTGGTTACTAGGTGAATGCTGTCATGTGCTTTTCTTCAGTGGCCCATTGCTGAATTTTAATAAATTTCATAACCGTTCCTGTTAAAAAAAAAACAAATTCTATAAATTAATTAAATCATTTTTTATCATTTTAATTGCCAAGTTATTTAATAAAATATAATAAATTAAAGTAATTCATTATTTTTTATAAATATAATTTTTTAATTTGCTAAAACTATGATGAGCTAGGAAAGCTTTTAGCCAAGTTTTTTTATGGTGGTGATGATTATTAATATACATCATTTCTTTTAACCAACAAGTATATGGCATTTTGAAATTGTGGAAGTTAAGTCACCACATTTTGATTGATAGTGGAAACCCTCTTGAAAAAGGAATAAAATAACCAAAATGCATCCATGATGGTCCTCATCTTTGTGGGTAGCCATACTACTCTTCCATTCAGCATTAAGGGTGGCCTAAGCTTAGGTTATATATACCCATCATTCAATTGTGAGAGATTTCTAACTTTAATAAAAAACACTTTTTAAATGTTAAATGATTTAATACTTCTTAACTTTAGAATTATTATGATGATGCTATGGCTATTACTAGTATTAATTTTATTTCATAAAAAAATTTAAAAGTAAAAGATTTACTCTATTTTTTTAAAATTTTATTTGAGTATTTAAACATTCCTAAATCATCATAATTATGATGTGTTGAAAATTTAGGAAAATAACTATTATAATCAATATCTTGAAATTACCCAATAATGTAGTTGTACATTTTATATTGCAATCAAAATATAATGTAATTTTATTAAATTAATTAGAATTTATAATAATAAAATTATTTTGAATTTTAAAGTAAATATAATAAATTTAATTATATAATAATTTTTTTAATGATAATTTCGATCATATAAGTGTAAGATAGTTAATTAAGTAATATTTTGATACAATAGATATATAATATTTTATAGATTAAAGTTTTTATCTATCTTTCTTATATCTATATAGATTTTGGAAATGTTTTATTTATTAATTACTTAAATTTAAAAAAAAAAAACAATAAAATTTCCAAGTTGAAAATGCAATCTTATAGTTATTTGTAATTTTTCATCTTGTTTTTCTAATAATATGGTATACATAGCTTAACATAGTATAAATTACTTACATAACATTTTTATGTAATAATAAAATAATATAAATTATTAAATTTCAAAACATTTGATATAATACTAACATTTTAACACATCACAACTACAATGATCTACGAATGCTTATCTTAAAGCTTTTCGAGCAAGAAATAAAATTCTAAAGTAAACCAAGTGTCTCCTTTTTTAAGGTCCGAGAGACCAAAGTTGGTCTCATGGATGTTAGTAACCACCATCATCATTAGTATCATCATGTGTATATAGCTATTAAGTTAAAGTGACTTGGTCATCTATTAAGTTATTGTGCTAGTTATCTAGTTAGTTGTTTATTGGTTTCTCTTCATATTTATGGTTTATGGTTTATATTTTTTCTTATAATTCACTTTCCATGTGAGTCTCTTAGAACCGCATCTCATAAGTTACATCAATTAGTATCAAAGTAGGGTACTAGAACCTGTTCTTCATAGCTAAGATCTCGTTACCCTTTAACCCAACCCATTGAAGAGATTTTCTTTACCAAGCTAATGTTTCATCCCCTCATTCAACCCCCGGTGTTGTCACTCTTATAGTGTCCATATTTGGATCTCCCACATGGTTGTCACTAAGGTTTTCTTAATCCTTCTTTTAGAAATCACCTCTTTGTTGTCAATTTTGTCATATCCAAAAAACTTGTACCATTCTCTTTCTATAGCAATTCAGTCAAGATCTTTTCCAAATTTGGCCACCTTATGCGTAGTGGCCACGCCTTCACCCTAGCTTGAAGCTACACTTTTTATTTGTAATTCCATTTCAACTCTAGCCCTCAACTCATTCTCCATACAAATGCAAATGCCAAGTCTAGCTCACTCAGTCATCAATTCAAGTATCATTTGATCTTAGGGTTTTTGTGCCCTGTCCTCCTTCATCACTTATGTACCACAAATTTTCTTAGGTTGTAAGTCATTTCACAATCATGAATTACAAGATTAACTTCTTATGAATTGTAATCCTTGTTTATTGATTAGGTTTCATCCTTATCTACTTATGGGTTATTAATGATATCAAGATCTAGAGATGGTCTAATCCATGTATTATATATTGATATCATTTGATGAATACATAATTAAAATATCTCTTATATATAGAGTTTTTGTCAAATTCAATGTCGCATATATTTCTTAATGTTGTATCATATCTCCTTAGTATTAAGGGATAGGTAATTCCATGGTTGTAACCCTTGGAAGTCAAGTCGTGGTAGCTCATTCATGGCAGCCATAAATAAAGAGGTTCAAACTATGAAATCAATGATGTGATTCAAAGAATAGTAGTTGGAGTATGCAACCCACATAGAATACATCTATCCACCCATTTGAGGGTGCAATGTAAACAAAGATAGAGAGAGAACTAAGTTGCATTAATGAGATCTGGTATCAATGATCTATTGTTATCTTCATTAGAAATATGCCATCTGCTTGAAATCACATCTACATGCAAGGAAGAGATCTACTATGTTTTTTGTAACGATCTACTTGATTTGTAAATACACATAGATGAGGCATACGAACTAGGGAAAATTTTAGAGGAAACAATTAGCCCATGGGCTTAATTTTTTACCTTTTTCTAGAAAATGAAATTCACAAATTTCCATTTTCTTTCTAAATTAATTCACCCAAATTCCATGGAATAAAAAATTCTACTCAAAATCGCCAAAGTTTTCCAGAAACCTTCTTAACTCCTTATAATTTGAATCATTTTAGAAAAATATTTTCCAACATTATATGGTTGGAAATTTAAGGATTAGTGAGATTTTGTCGAAAATTATGGATCCCTAAAATTTTCCATGTTGTCTACATTCTTAACTCTCTTACCATCTACCATGTCTATGGTGAAGCTTTCCTTCACCATGGTGTGACTATTAAGACTATGTTCAATGGGTAGTATAGGCACTAACTACCTCCCTACTCATTTATTTGAACCACCCTAAAAATTAAGAATAGGTTGGATGTC
>LPNX010435686.1:89046-148953 GCA_001517045.1 Pseudotsuga menziesii | reverse complement strand
TATTTATTTATTTATTTATATTTTTTTCCCATAGAAAAAAAAGAATCCCAACATGAATAGGCATCCGAGAAGATTACAATTCTAAGTTACAAGGTATATTATATCCTAACAAGGTCACTTTCCATATATATATATGATCTCGATATATATTGGCCATAAAGATTCAACCCAAGCCAAGAAGACCTGGAAAGTAGATAAACCAAAAGAGATGCTTAAGGATTTGAGCATGTCTATAGTCGAGGTGGTGAAGGTTATAAAATACTAGGCATGCCATCTTAATATATGCAGTGGTACTTCCCATGAACAAATGCTATACAAAGAAATATTTATTAGTTTCTAATGTTGGCTTCCACATGCTCTACGTCCCAAAGTATCCAGTCTTTTGCTTGGATTTGAGGCATCAAATTTTATTTAAATAGATATTACAAATTGGCCTTAAATGGCATCAAATTGGCCTCGCGAGCCTTGCATGAGGATATGGTGCGAGATGATGATCAGAGAGGGAGGCGGTTTGGTGGGTCACTTCTTCACCCAAGAGCTTTTTGCATAGTGGCGACAGCTTCCGATCCTCATAGAGGACTGACTATCTATATGCGAGGATGGACTACTGGGGAGACTCGAAGATTCCTCGACCTCCGAGGAAAGTCTGGGGACCTGATGGTACATATACATGATTCTTTACGGTGGCATTCATATATAGTTTACTAAGTGGTAGCTAGATCATATGTGTGATAGATATTGATGACATACTGTGTGCATGTGAAAACATGGGACCGCACCCTCCAACGGGGTACCAACGACGTAGGGAAAGGGTGGAAGGGTTAGATCCACCAGCTCACGGGTAGAGGAGGAGGCGGAGTGAGACATTGGACTCACTGTGGCTGGACATGGAGAGGTTGTTGGAGGGGCTCACCGACGATGGGTGGCAGTACCTAGACGATGATATGATCGTCGCGTTCTACAGGGCTCCTCTAGAGTGGATCTCTCTCATGAGGAGGATCGTGACTGTTGTTAAGTATGTAAGAGTGGAAACACAAGGTGACGTGTCTATGGAGGAGGAGAGATCCAATGAGGAGGACACAGAGTTAGAGGAGGAGGACTCAAACTAGCAGCTTGTGATGCTGCCCCCAATGCATTTGAGCATGGGGATTTTTGTGTATGATGTATATGATAAGAAATCCTATGGTGCTTCTCTTTTTGTACGGAATATGATATTTATGATATATATGCACATGGATGCATTTTTTTGTATTTTTATGGGTTTTTATGAGTCTCTTTTTATGATGATGCTTATATGATGTATATGACATATGTATGCATGACTATATGATGATGCATGATGCAGTGTATTTCCTATATGCGATGATTGATGTGCCACTCTAGAACATCATTAGGCATTTTGTCTACTACACTATTGAGACTTCTAGGAACATGCATGAATGAAATGGATTCAAAATATCTAACCAAGTGTCTAGTGCATAGGAAATTTCTAAAGAGGCAAGGAGCAAGAACGTGGTTGAAAACGAAAAGCATTGCAATGTCGGCCTTACAGTTGAAGGTAGGCATGGCTTCGAGTAATCAACAACCACAATGATGTATTTATGGTCATCCGTCAAAGAATGGTTGCAGGTCATGAAGTCAATCACCCATTTGTAGAAGGGACGATGGGATGTAGCGGCGTGGGAGGTGTCCTTGCCTTTGGGGCAAAGAGTTGCCAGTTGTGACAGTGTTTTACTGCATGGATGCAATCAGAAAATATCATGGGCCAAAAATAACCCACGCATAGAATCTTTTGAGCGGTATCCAAACCAGAGAGGTGGCCACTACAGGCTCCACAATGACAGTCATTCAGGACTTGTTCGACTTCATATTGGGTGAGGCAACGACGCAATATAGTGTCCACACTATGGCAGTACAAAACATCATCAATAAGGAGATATCGAGCAGCTCGGTTCCGGATGCGACGACAATATTCATGGCTCAAATGGGGCCCGAAATTTTGTGTGTGCAAGTAAAGGAGGATGCCCCCATACCACGGGTCTTCTGTAGAGATGACGAATAAGGATTCATCAGGAAGAGTGATTGTGATAGGGGGTGAGGTAGACAACAAAGGGAAGTCTACCAAAAAGGAAGCTAATGCCAAAGATTTAGTTCTTTTGGGTGTGACAAATTCCAAGTCGTACTCTTGGAGAATGACAATCCACTTAGCAGCACGACCTTGAACAAGGTGGTGGCTCAAGAGATAGTGCATGGGGTTGGAATTGACCACGACTCACATGTGGCTCATGAGGATTTAATGACGTATCTTCTACGTCGAAAAGGCGACGACAAGGGCCATCTTATCTTCATGGGAGTAACCTAAAGGTGGTTCAAAGAGTTTTTGACTTACATAGTATATCACATGCTCTTGGAGAGTAGTGTCTTCTTGGACTAAGACTCCAGCGATAAAATTTTCATATGCCGAAACATAGAGGATAAACTCCTTGGTGAAGTCAGGAGGAGACAACAATGGAGTAGAAGTCAAAGATTATTTCAATGTGTCAAAAGCGGCTTACACATGCTCATCCCATATGAAAGGAATGTTGGTACAGAGAAAGCATAAGAATCCATGGACTTTTGTTGCATAGTCCAAAATAAACCAGCAAAGGGAATTGGCCTTGCCTTGGAGGATCTGCAATTGGTGTAGCGTACGTGGAGGGGGGATATTCAGGATGGATTGAACCTTCGAGGGATCCACAGTAATCCCTTTGTTGGACACGATGAATCCTAATAATTGATCGGTCGAGACACAAAACACACACTTGAGGGGGTTCAAGCGGACGTTATATTTGCAACATCGCGGGAAGAATTGCAGTAAGTCATCCAAATGTTGAGGACGCTTCTAAGATTGAGTCATGAGGTCGTCTAAATAAACCAATATAATGTGAATGAGTTCATGGAAGCAAAAAGTCATGGCCTTTTGAAAAGTGGCTCCAATATTTTTTAGGCCAAACGGCATGACATGATACGCAAAAGTTCCCCAAGGGGTAGTAAATGTGGTTTGTACTGATATTCTTTGCGGATCTGAATTTGGTTATAACCGAAAAAACCATACATGAAGGAAAATACTTCATGACAGGCACAAGCGTCGATGATTTGGTTAATAAACGGAGTATGGAAGTTGTCTCTGAGACAAACCAAATTAAAGTCATGGAAGTCAGTACAAATGTGAAGGGTACCCTATTTTTTATTAATTGGAACATGATTGGAAACCCAAGTGGTGTACGCAATGGGGTGTATGAATCCTGCTTTGCACAATTTCTCGATCTCAGATTTAACAGCAGGGGCCTTGGACGAGTGAATTGGTCGTTGCTTTTGGCGAACAGGGGAAACATCAGGCCATGTATCGATACGATGTTCAACGATAGAGGGATCAAGCCCAGGCATCTCAGTATAGGACTAAGCAAAGATATCGCAAAATTTCTGGAAAAAAAGTGTTTTATATGAAGCGACTTCTTCGGGGGAGAAAGACGCATGAAGTGTAATATATTCAACTATCTAGAGTGTGGTTGATATATCAACCTTAATGGTAGGTGAAATATTAGCCATGTTACCCTCTTCAAGGGATTCGGTGTCGGGATTTGGTTTTTAAACCAATCAATGCTTCCATGAATGAATTCTTCCGCTTCAACCAAGAATTGGTTCGATGATGATAAAGGATCATCGGGGATAAAAAAGGAGCGATGGTGCAAATCATCCCAAGGTATTCAGGAGTTGACAGAGCTTCAAGGATCTCCTCGCCATTGTGAAAGCAGCGAGTGGATAGATTGGATAGATATTCTATGGTCGAGGAGGGGGGAGGACTACTAGATCTTGAGATAGCATAAATGGTGTTATTGGTGTCCAAAGAAGAGGCTGGAGGGTGGATCTCCTCAAGGATAGTGATTTTGGATTCACGAGAGTGCTTGCGAAGGTCACTGAGGAGCTACCACTACTCGGGAAAGTTTGGGAAATGGTGGGAATAATGACCATATAGGCCACAAACTGCACAGGGGTGGCTCGTTCATAGCGATTTATTTTTAACCGCATGTATGGTTGGTACATTGACAAATAGTGTTTCATCAGTCTCAACTACAGTGTGCATGTGGGTGCGAAGGATAGGAAAATTGAGTCTATTTTGCGTCGCATGGTATTGGACATCACATAACGAACATGTATGAGGAGGAAGGAGTTTTGTCATCGCTTTGGGTGTCTTACCCCCAATCTTTGTGGTAGGAGGGGGGGTTGAAGTAGATACAAAAGCAGTCATTGGTGTACTGGGAGGTGGGTGCAACACCGTATTAATAGGTTAGATGAGATTCAACATGATCTGTGGAGTCAAGGGAAGGGTGGGGGAGTCAAGGTACAACACAGGAATACCTAAAGTGAAACCCGGAAGGTTAAGAGTAGCCATGACTGGCTTACTCATGATTCCAGATGGTGGAAAAAGGAAGGGGATCATGTGTACAGGGAATGAACCCCAATAATTCCCCTAGGTTTGTGGTTGAGGTTGCGAGGAGGTCAGAACGTTACCAGACGTGATAGTGCAAAAATACGATATGTCAACCAACAAAGGAGGAGGTGGTAAGGACATAAAAGTGTTTGTCAAAGGAGCATTGGAAAATAAGCCAGGGACAACAACAGACAAAAAAGGTATGGAATCACTTTTGATGGTAGTGTCGATAGCAGGGAGGACATTTTTCGGTGTAGTCGGTCCCTTGGTATCATAATACGTTAGTTGGTCGATGGTCATGATCTTCCCGTCATGGGGTAACATCAAGAGTCGAAAGACGGTAGAGGCAACGACTTGCATTGCAGACATATAAGTTTATAACTATGTCCAAGGAGGAGGTTTTAATTGAGTTGGACGGTGACAACCTCAATGTCAATCAACACGGTTTTCCCAACTAAATCAATGGGGACATTTGTGAGAACACCCTGTGGTTGAGAAGCACGACCATCATAGGAACGAAGGGCAGTAGTGGAAGGTTGAAGGGTTGGGGATCTAAGATTTTTCCAAACAAAGGTTGACATAACGCAAGCGGATGCTCCCTCATCGATGATGCATTGATGAATGACCAAATTGTGAATCATGACTAGAACCTAGAAGGCAATGGATGATGGCATCTGGGGTTCTCCTTTATCCAAGTTGAAAGTGATCAACTGTGAATTAGAGGATCGATGGCACGTAACGCAGATAACATATCTTTGTGTTATGAAGGACAAGTTTTGAGGACTTCCAAAGCAAACATGGTCGAGAGAGACAAAGCCAAGTCGTCAAAAATACTGTAATTAAAAGAGGCTCTAGCAGTGGGGTTGTTCATGATGTGATGCAAAGGGAACTGTGGGACTTCGACAGTCTTGTCCATGGGGGGTCTCATCAAATGTAAAGAGATATCAAGAGTGCTAGAGGTAGATGTCATGGATGGGTTAACAATTTCCATGGTGCAGCCATATTGGTTTCATCAAGTCTGTAGCTTTACATCAGACGATAATGTCATAAGGTGATGGACACCAGGATTAATGGGTTGAGCTGTAGTGGTTGCGATGGTTTATGGTAACAAGGGTTGAGTTACAACCATCCCTTGATTTGGTAAGGGATTTTACAAAACCATAGGTGAAGGACTCGGTGGTGTTGGGTTTGGCCGAGCCAGAGCGGCTGTGTTGGGGTCATCTTGATTATCAGTTTGGAGTAAATGGTGGACTCGATTCATATGCGAACATTGATGTGTATAATGGTCATAAGTGTTACAAATGGCACATGGATGGTTATTCCGCAGCTGAGGGTTCTTCCCAGTTCTAGGGGAACGTTGGGGATTCTATGCAGGGGGATTTTCTCCATTTTTTCAGAGGGTTGGGTTGTTGGCCACCTCCTTGAGGTTTGTTTTTTTCGTGATTCCTACCCCTCTGTTGTCTTCCCTACCCTTATTGGTTATTGGGGGTGGGTTGATTAGGGGGGTTTCACTGAGCGTATACCTGTCCTTGAGGAGCAGGAGGAGTTGGAGTCAGAGCAGGTGTAGGTTGCACATGTGGTGGGTAGTAGGCATGAGCAGCTAGAGGGGCTGCAAATCCTACAATCTGACCATTACATGCATGTGCCAAGCAATTCGTTCTATGGCTTCGGACTAAGTCGTTACACATGAAAAATCAAGGGCATAACCGGGTTGGACAATAGTAGGGGTGGTACCAGAATGATGCGACATCGAAGGAGAGGTCGTGTATAAGTGGGGGTGTTGGGAAATAGATCCAATGACTCCATCAGCAGCATGAGATTCTCCTAACATATCTCGACATGAGGAGCGAGCATGGGGAGCATCAGGTATAACGGTGTACAAATAACCTGAATGGGCATAGATGAGATCAAACTGTTATGCCTTGAGGATGGCTTCCTCCTTAGTTTGTGGGCGCTCAAATGCAACATCCTTGGTGATGGGGGGAGTAAGGTTTTGAGAAACCAATCTAGGAAAATCATATCATCTAACTAGATGTTACATAAGCTATGATGACGACGCGATTCATGGATATAATCTATGATATGGGTAGTTGTGTTTTGTCTACATGATAATAAGATTTCCATGCCCTCACCGTAAGGGGTGGGTAACTAGAAGTACTAGAGAAACATCGAGGCTAACGAGGAAAAGTATGGATAAGTGTTATAAGGCAGTTCGATGTACCATTTGGCTACAACACGTGTGAGTGCGCACTAGAATATACGCAATCGGATAGAATCATCCACTATGTTGTTAGATGAACACCATAAGTGGAATGACATGATGTGGTTTTGAGGGTCTTCTCCCTCCTTACCCTCAAACTTAGGGATGTCTTAGGGGAGTTTGGTAGTCATGGGAGGCCATAATGGGTTAAATGAAAAATGGGGTCATTGGTCAACCGTGCCAAATCAGGAAGTTTGAGACTAGCCATGAACGACAAACTAGGACCTGAACAGGATCGAGAAGAGCCAACATGGTGTCAACACCAACGGGAATGCAGTTCCTGTGGGTAAATGGGGGTGGATAAGGCTAACTTTCGATAATAGAAGTAGACACTAGAATGGTAGGAATAGTCAGAATGATGGTAAAAGGGCTTATTCCCCCATGCATGAATGGTGGTATGGTATAAACCACAGTGGCTGGAGTGGGGCTACCATTAGTGGGTAGTGAACCAGTAGTAATGTGTGCGGTGGAAAGGGGTCCACTAGGACCATGACCTGTAGGTCCAACAAAAGGGATACTCAGAATGATGGGTGGAACTACTACAAGTCCACTATTGATCGTCCCCCCCCTGAAAGGGGTTAGGAGGTGCACCAGCCATGGGGATAGATGGATCAGTGAAAAAAGTAGGTTTAGATTGATATGAATCTGAATCAGACTCATAAGCAGTGTATGGCTCTAAAGGTGGTGAACATTATCGAATATGGATCTAATGGTGATGGTTCAAGGAACTGAACCAAGGGGTGTGCCCCCTAGGTCTATGTGATTAGTGTGGTGGAGAAATGATGACGTGATGGTGTGTTGTGTAATGAATGTAGGTGCAAGAGTGTCAAACACAGGCTCAAAAATCCAACTACAACCGAGTGTGTAGAAGGAGAGCATAAAAATGGTGGCTCACGGGCCAAAAATCAAGCTCTAAAACCAAACTACAACAACGTGTTATAGTATGCGAGTCTACAACAAAGTGGCTAGAAATCCAACAAGAGGCACTAACTAGAAAGAAAACGACGCACTAATCTATGGGGCATAAGTGCAAGAAAACTCCTAGATACAAGTTGGAATCCCCTCATAAATTGTATCCTCTGCAGGGTGATGAAATCCCAGTCAAACAATACGAAATGGAAAACAATAGGCTAAGAGAATCCCACTACCGAGAGGGACTTCGTGTACAAGAGAAATAGATAGAATGGAAACTAGGATACCTCATTCATGACACGTCCAGAGTGGTTTCCTATCACTTCAACCCCTTGGTCCTCGACACCCGAGATCCTCGACATGCATGAAGAGGACTATGAAGGGTTATCTTTCGGTGTCGAATAGAGTGTGGTATTCCACCCTAACTTCTGAAACCCCTTCGTTGTGGATTACTCCTGCAAAGTGGGGGGGGCTCTATTGGTCACACTAGCTACACTAACAGGGGGGTGAATCAGTGTGCACAACTTCTATTACTTTTTCACTTTTATTAACAATCAACAACTTATTCAATATTATGCATTATCACATTATCATTATATCATCATTAACATTATTATCATCATATCATCATCACATCAGAAGCATAACATGAAACACAAAACACTAGATTTTGCATGGAAACCCAAGTCCTGGGGGGAAAACCACATAAGCCTTTATGATAGTTTTCTAGAAATAACTAGAAGGAGGAAACAACCCCCTTATTACAATGACTTCAATTCTCCAGCTACAACTGGAAGGAGGATACAACCCCTTAATTTATAAGATACAACTCCCTAGTTCCCCGGCTACAACCAAAAGGAGGATACAACCCCCTTTCCTTGCCCCATCCTGCCACCCTTATATGAAGATAGAAACTGTTGAACCACGATAGCACTGATCCTGCAGACCTGCTAATCAACACTTGTACTACACTGCACAATTTGTACCACACTACATAACCATTGCTCGTCATCTTATCACTACTCATCAACTAATCATTGTGCACTATATTACATTGCTCATCAAGTTGTACCAATCAATATGTTGCTCACATTAACCGACTCAGTCAATCTGAGTCTAACCAACTGCACACCAAACTTAGTCCACCTGAGTCAAACCAAATGCTCATACAACTTAGCCAGTTTGAGTCAGACCAACTACACATAAGGAAACTTATGCCAATCCTACTCAATTGAACCAACCTATCCCAAGCTGCTTGTGTACTTGTTCCAAATCAATCCTATACTTGTGTTAATTTAATCAAGTGTTCTGACATTCAACCAACCATTCTTACTTGGATTAATTCATTAAGTAAGAAACACATTTGAGAAACCAAGAGACTTCACATACGGTCAGCCAAACTTTGTCCAAACACACTCAACTCAATGACACCACAACCAACCGCAATCACATTCAAGGAATACTTGACATTTAAACATGATAAACCTCAACCAACTAACATCAACCAAGAATATAAGACTTAACCAACTATGTCAAACTCAGTCAGCCTCATAAACTCTTAGAAACGAAAGGATTTTTCACTCCACTCAAATCAAGTCAACAAATCAAACAAATATCAAGCAAATAGTCACTTACAATATTGTTAAATGTTGTCATTAACAACCAATAGCAATCCATCTCCACTTAGTTCAAATATGCAATCATCAACACTTATCAAACTATTTTTCAAAGAAAACATTTAGGTTGATCAAAGAAATCACTCACAATATCTATTACTTACATGTCAACTTCTCATTCAATACTACACTATACAACAGTTAAGATAAACACCAAGATCTATGCCAACAATATCCAAGATAATCATCAAGATCTATATCAATATCACATCAATATATATATGCCAATATAACCATCACCATAGCCTCCATAACATATTCAATGACTTCAATATATATACCAATATATATGCTCACATACTAAGATCAAAGATGAACTCTTTCTATGAGAGACATGTGGAATTACAAGAGAAACCGAAAAGCATGAACCATACCTTTTTTAATATCACAAGATGAAGAAACAATGAAAAATCCAAAATAATCTCTATATCACGTCATCACATATCCCTCTTACCAACATTTCCAACAAGTCAAGAATTTTGTAATTTCGATTTCATTTGAGAAAGTTATGTCAATTTTCGTGAAGATGCCCAGAAATTTCACCTCCACAAAATTTCGCACTTTTCTCCAAGAGTTGTGAAAATATTAAGAGAATTGATGATGAACAAATGAAATGTTTGATATTCTATTTATATAAGTCATGGAGGAAATTTATTACCGCAAACTGGGCCGACACGCAATTCAAAATTACAAATAATTAAATTATCTTTTGTTTAGTTGGCTCACTGAAAAAGGTGGTGTACACCAACTTCAAAAATTCATATCTCTTCAATCGTAAGGATTTAGAATATGCTCCACATATCAACGGAAATGGATTGACGAGGAGTAGCTCCCTATGATGGGGTTTATTTGCAAATTCTTGGTCTGATACCCTTACTTTCTTCAATATGTCCAAGATGTTAAAGACCCCATACATGAGGGTGCCAAAGACCATACCACCAACTAAAAGAGTTTCAAAGTATTCTTCAACATATCAAGGCACGTCCATGGGCTATACCTCCATCTACATCCTAATATCCATATAACCACAAATAGGACCATACATCACCATGGTTCAATACCCAAGGCACCACATGCAAGGGTTTCAAGGACTCTTTCAAAGATATCATATAATATTTAAACAAAATACTTTCCATGGACTTTAAGCCCATCACATAGGAGTCCATCACTAAGTGATGAGGGAATCGTGACCAAAGAATCCATCATATCAAATACTACAACAATCATGGGATTACAAACCACCATATGTATGGATTCCAAGACGCAAATCATTTCCAAATGCACCATCAATGATCATATAGTGTCCAACTGTCATCATGTTGCCATTTATGTGGGTCCCAGACCTTCTCATGCATAATGACCATATCCAAGGGTTCCATGACCCCAACAAGGGATACACGAGCATCAAGATCTTCATCAAGGGTTCCAAATATTCATCAAGTCATTAATGACCACATAATCACCTTTAAGCGGACAAGGACCATTAAGCCATCAAATGTGGGTCCAAGGGCTTCTTCGGGGATTCTTCATCAAGCAAAGGGATTCACAAGCTTCTTCAACCACACCAAGAGACTTCCAAGGGTCAAGATCCATCATGACATCACCTGTGTGTTTTCTAGACTTTCTCTTGGGGTACCGTGACCTCAATAAACACAAAAGACTACTGAAAGGGTCATTTGGACTATTGCAACTTCTTCAACCCACCAA
Organism: Pseudotsuga menziesii; assembly: GCA_001517045.1. Classification (NCBI taxonomy): domain Eukaryota; kingdom Viridiplantae; phylum Streptophyta; class Pinopsida; order Pinales; family Pinaceae; genus Pseudotsuga; species Pseudotsuga menziesii. Next base: position 137,927 of record LPNX010435686.1, on the reverse strand, counting down.
GGACACTTTTGTAGGGTATTGGAGCATAAGTTGTAGTGACTAGGGAACTAGAGAAATAACTAGGGAACAATAAAACATCTTTGGGGTACTTAAACACTCTACATGGTGTTCAGGTCTTTTGCCATTGTCCCAAGGGCTCCGAGGGCTTCAAATTTGGGCTTGGACAAGATCAAAAGGTCTCCTTAGACACTATCACTTACTTAACCCTCAGGGGCTCCTTAAGGAGAAACAAGACATGTTGGCATGAATATACATTGTTGGCCTCAATGACAACTTAATCAACACCCTCTGACGGACTTGTCGTGACCATGTCAACAAGTACAAGAGGATTTTGGTACCCTAATGGACAACAATTATGTCTCAAATGTAAGTGACAAAGGGGTGTTATTGGGATGCCTATCCCCAATGTCCTAACTTAACTATGAGATTGTATTGGTCCTCAAATGAGGTTACAATGTTGGTTGAATTAGTTAATTTTTAGTTTAGCTTAGGGTCATGAAACAAGCATTTTACTTTAGGGTGTGAGATGTGTGCACAAGTTATGTGTATAAACCCCAACGATCTCATTGTCGAGATGCAAATGTAGATAAATAATAGTAAATGTCATGAAAAATAACTACTTCTTCCATAAATAAAATGTACACAAGTAAATGAGTGCATAAGGAACTTAATAAGTTGTAGGAAACACATAGGGGGTCTCAACTACCAAGCTTGACTTAAGGGGGGTCGCATACAAGGTGAATAGGACCATAAAACAAACCAGGGGGCTCTAAGGGATCATATCTGGAAAGAAACAGGTCAAGAAGGGGTTGAATATAGACATGGGTCTGGAAAAAGTGTCTCAAACATCAAAAAGGACTGAAAAACTACAAGTCACACCTATCGGCAGAACAGGTGCGATCAGGGTCACACAAAATTGTCAAAAGGTCGCGATCAGAATAGAAAATCAACATACAAACTCAGGTAGCACAAAACATAGGTTTATGTGTGATAGGTCACATAAAACTAGGTTGCAGTAGTGACCAGGATCGCAGTAGCGACCAGGATCGCAGTAGCGACCAGGATCGCATCGGAGGCCCAAAAAAGTGCGATCGAGAGTATTGGTCCAAGCCACACTTATCGGGGTAGAAGGCGTGACCTGGGTCGTGCTTATCGAGAAAAATGGTGCGACATGTTCACAAATTTCTATTGAATAGGTGTGATCCGGTCGGGACTAAGGGTTTTTTAAGAAAATACTACCGAATTGGGATGGGGGGACATGCACATAGGCAAGGATATGCTTCGAGGGATCAAATATGTGACAGTTGAAGGTATCCAAGGACAACAAACTAGTAGAAACACCTGCAAAAACATAGATCCAAAGGGATCGAGACAGTGGAATCGCCAAAACTGTAGTGGGGATTTCTCCCCTACCACGTGCAAAAGCACCTACCCTAGATCAATCAGATCATAGGGTAGAGTTCATGGTGAGAAGGATCTTTCAACTTCATCTTGCAATAACAAATAATAACAACAACAATATTTTTTATGATTTTCTATATAATTTATCTAACTAATGAAAAACAATAACAAGCATACCTTTTTGTAATGTGGGCCACTGTAGCTATCTGAGGAAATGGTCCACCGGCTCCATGGTCTGGTTCTCCAGTCGTCTCCACTAATGGTTTCCAAAAAGGGGGAATGGATTCAAGTGGGTATCGAGCAAGATCAACATACACCCCAGGGATAAACTGGTAGAAATACGGGAACAATGGCGAAAGGTGAAGAGTGTTTTCAATCAAGGAGTGTGACAAAAAAGTTCAGCAATGTTTGTGGGGATACCTTCACAATGTATGTATAGGATGATCCACGGTTTTTTTGACTCATGGTATTTTATTGTGCATGGTATTTGTCCATGATATTTTACCCATTCTCATTTTAGATTTTTTTGTCCTTTTTGGAGAGAAAGGGGATAACTTACAATAAATTGTCAACTTCTCTTCATTTATGGGGGCAGGAATAACAATGTTTTGGACCATATTTGGTGGAATTTTAGTTGTGAGGGTCAAAATGGAGGAAATAATGGTGGGAATATGATGTATAATTATGGTTTGGACCATAGAGAGCTAGGTGAACATTATTTGGTGTTAACACACTGAATCAACTGTAACAATCTTGCTAAGTGTCTGACACTTTAATAACAAGTCAAAACTCATGCCATGCAAACCCTAGTGAATAGGTTCACCAAAGAATGCTCCAAGAGCATAAAAAATGTGACTTGACTTTGAGAAACATTCACTGGGAGCATCCGTTTCTCTCCATCCATTCATTATCATCGTGCCTGCACTAGTGCCAAGTTAGTGCCTTGGATTCCTCTCCATGCACAATATATGTGCTCTTATTTCCATACTGAACTTTAACTAATGGTTAACTTGTCTTTGAACTAAACTCAATCTTTAACTTTATGCATGACCATTTAGTTAGGAGGATAACTTAAGTGTCATGGTGCTTCAACTTTAGTTCCGTCCATGCAAGATACTATTATTAACTTTTGCATGGCTATCTTTTTAGTTAACTGATGCATGTTGATTAATGAACACTAAGCTCTTATTTACTTAACCGATTACATTCATTAATAGTTCAACTGATGTTGTAACTAAAACGATGATTGAGGCAAACTGAATCCTTACAACTTGAGTTCACTCAGACATCTGCATGGGTAGTTTCGAAATCTCTTTCTCTTTATCTCTTTATTGCTTATCTCTTTATCCTACTACATGGTCTATTAATCATATATTATATAATATTATACTCAAAAGAATTGCCACATACTATGATCATATTATTTATATTACCCCATACCATATAGTCACATGCTAAAGTAATTCACTCTAGAGGTGATCAGACTTTAGAGGAGAATTAATAGCTTTATCCATCTCGAATGACCATGGTTAGTAATATATCACATAACATTTTCTTGAACTTGCAAAGTGACATGCAGGAGGATGGGAGCTCACGCTGGGCGATTAGGTAACCCATGGCATCGTGGGCCTATACGGCATGTTGATGGGATAAACACGCATGGGGTGGCGGTATACCTTGGAGCTATCCCACTGTCACGGTCATCTTGAGGGTTTCACCAGTATAGGGTGCGTGCTTTTCGCTGATAGGTATTGCTAGGTTTTTACTATTTTTTACCTTTTTACTGTAACCAAGATAGAAGACGAATAGGTTGAATATTCCAGTGATCCTCTGGAGGCGAAAGATATTTGGGTTTTGTCAGTTGTAAGAGGGGTTGCTGAGGTGGAGGATCCTTCTTTGACATGGGCCAGAGGTTGTTCAATGAATGTTTATTCACATGTTCAGCTTATGGAAGGGTTTTCCCCTTCGAGGTTTTTGCTATCTTCTCCTTCCCCTTTCCAGAAACCTAAGGTTGCACAGTTTTTTCTGGGTGAGGGATATGTTGGTGACGGTGTTCTCTGGAAGCCATGATTTGGGGATGCAACATTGTCAGTGGAGACAGTATTTGTAGGTTCTCGGGCTGACCAGGGCATAACAGGATTGGGTCCAGTGGCGACCCCTTATGGTGGTACATATCCCCTAGGGTGCTCATGAAGTGAAACCCTACATGTGGTGGAACAAAGGTCTATCGACAGGTTCATCGGGCCCCTAGAATAGAGGGGTTTCCCTAGCCTATTTTGGCAAGGGGTTATGGCTCTGGCTCAAGCAGTGGAATAGAAGGCAAGGCTAGGAGGAGAGGATCTCATAGGTGAAACCGCAAAAGCTGGGTAAAATCCAGGAGGGTTAGCTATACCTACGCTCTAGGTGAGGACGTTGGCTGGCACCAGATTTTACACCTGAAAAACTAGACGCTGGTTGGGGGCATTTTGGGTAGAATTTTTTCACTGTAGACGATGGTGCAGTGGGCAGAGGTTAACTGGCTTGCAGCCCTGGGCTCAGTTATGGAAGTGGTCGCTCTCACCAAAGGATGGCTCACGTTCAATTTCCACCAACCGAAACATCTATAGAGGGTATTAGCGCACAATTGGACGGTGGATCAGTCACCCTTGTTGATCAAACCTTGTCATCCACTCTTTGTTGCGAGCAGGGAAAGGGTGGAAATTGTTCTTTTATGGGTAAGATTTCCAAGGATCCCTTCACACTATTGGACCGAAGAACATCTGAAAAACATTTGTAACATTCTGGGGATGTTTCTTGAAGCGGATCTCTCTTTTGTTGAGACCAAAATGTGGAAGGTTGTCAGGATATTGGTCAGCCTAAATATCCATGAAGGGTTAGCAGAAGGTTTGATGTTGAGCTGGGGACTTTTTCATATCAACCAAATTTTGGATTATGAAAATGTCCCATTCCGTTGTAGGAGATGTCATGCCTATGGACATCTAATATTTGACTGCAAACTTCTAGTTCAAACCCTCAATGGACGTCGGCAGCGGCTTGATGCAAAGGAGATAGGGGTGACTGAAGGACTTGTTGGATCATCCTTTTCTCATCCCCCGATGCTTGTGGATCTAGTATGTGTTGAAGTTGAGGATAGCAGCCAAGAGGAGGAGGATGCGGGGCATCTGTCGGTGGCGAAGGTGGATAGATGGGTTGATATCCAGTATTTGAAGGGGACTCCCTTTCCGGGTACTTTCACTCTCTCCCCTTCCTTTAATTTCATTACAAATAATATTAATATTTCTGATTTGGACTGGGTGGAAGGTATAAAATAATTAACTATCACATCTTCACCTAAACTGGTTATTCTACCTATCTTTGCTACATTTTTTGAGGAATCCCCCCTACCTTCAGATTATGAACCTGTTATTGAAGAAGTTAACTCCCCCCCTTCCCCCTCGACTCGATGGATTCTAGATATTTCCTAAGATCATGCTCCAAGCTGGCTATAGGGGGTTTGGGAAAAACTTCAAACTTGACCCCTAAGGGGAGAGGGAGGAAATATTTCATTGCTAAGGCACAATCCAAAGCAAAAAAGGATCTCTTGGAAGGGGGACAACAGTCCATTGAGAGGGCGCTTAGAGCAGTGCGTGCCCAGAAGAAGGGTTGTAAATGAAGATTATGTCTTTGTCTTTTAACTGTCGAGGTCTCGCTGGTCCCCATAAAAGATCATCACTTAAGAGGGTGGTAGGCCTAAAACACCCTGATATTTTGTTGCTACAAGAAACTTCAGGAGTAGGAGAAGTGGTTAAAGATAGGCTGGGAAGTTGTTTCCCAAGATGGAATTTTGAGACTCTAGATCCTAGAGGTCGTTCTGGAGGGCTGGAAATCAGTTGGAATGAAAGCTTTGTTAAGGTTTTGAACCTATGGAGGTTGGAATCAGTTATTGGCTTGGAATTCAAGGCTTTGAATCTAGAGGTATCTTTCACTGTTTTTAATATCTATGGTCCGTATTTAAAAAGGATCCCATTCTAGGACTCCATTTTTAACAACTCTCTTCTGGGAGGAGATATGGTAATTTTAGTGGGAGATTTTAACTTCTCCTTGGGGCAGTCTGAGGTATGGGGACCTCATGCTCGTGATGATCTGCTAACGTATTTTTTCACACAGAAGCTGGTAGAAAGGAACTGGCTAGACATTGAACCCAACATACTTAATCTAGCTTGGAAAAACAATAGATTTGGAAAAGGGAGAGTGGTGAAGAGATTGGGTCGTTTCCTGGTGGCTGAACAGGTGTTGGACAGGCATCATCAAATTAGGCAATGGGTGGGGTGTGGTGGGCAGTCAAGCCATCTAACTATATTTCTTGAACTAAAAAATGGACCATCAAAACCCCCAAGTCCATTAAAGTTCAATAAGACCTGGTTAAAAGATGATTATATTAAATTATTGATCTCTTCCAATTTTCTCCCCTATGATCCAAGTCTTGAGAGATCTGTGACCTTCCAATTTGCAGCAAACATAAAAAAGTTAAAGGAAGCTATCAAATATTGGTCTATAGATAAGAGGCGTCGGGAGGATAGGGAATTGAAACAAGTTGAAAAGGACCTTTCTGAATTACTTGAGAAGGATGGGGGGGTATGTTGACTCAGGTGGATAAAGATACTCTAATAAGGCTGGAAGGCAGAATGTAATATCCCAATAAGAGGCGTCGGGAGGATAGGGAATTGAAACAAGTCGAAAAGGACCTTTCTGAATTACTTGAGAAGGATGGGGGGGTATGTTGACTCAGGTGGATAAAGATACTCTAATAAGGCTGGAAGGCAGAATGTAATATCCCAAATACTGATATTCTCTAATGTTCTATGATTGTGTTGACTCGCACAATCAATCTCACACAAATTTGCAAAATAACTGTGCATGCAAACTTGCCATGCAAAAATGCCCTAAAATATAGCTGAATTAGGGTTAGGGTTTTGCAGAGAGAAATTGACACTTACCACTGATATTTTGGCTGGTAATGACTCCAGAGATAGCTGCATGCATAAGGATCCGGATGGGTGGTCTAATAGTGCTCTTTTCCTCCAGTGTTACCGCCCCGCAGTACCGTAAAAACCCTCCATACTGAAGGTGACGTTTTTGTAGGAGGAGAGGTCCGTTCAGGCTGAAACTTTTTGAGCTTGACCGTCTACTGATGCCAGAGAGATGGCCTGGCACATGCGGAGGTTTGGTTGCCTCTAAGTGCACTAGCGAACTGATTAGCAGTTATGCTACTCATGCTCCCAACTAATATGTTTGGCTCATAGCTGCTCGAGGTTAGCAAACTGATGGTTGATAATCACTGCATACCATAGGATAGGCCTGCTAAGAAAGAGGAAGCTGACATGCAAAGGAAAGACTGGGTTTTGTGGTCCCTGAGAATCCTTTTGTGTTTTCCCTGCTACATCCAGCTACAAACGTGGATCTGTTAATAACCCTTCAAAATGTGTTGGATCTCCGAATACTATAGTATATGATGGATGCTATGGATAAAACTAGATGATCTATCCCAATAAGATACTAGAGCAGATATCTCACTGCCGAACCATTGCTAGCTGAAGACACCTTCTCCAACCCCAACTGTCATGGCTGCACGTTGTGCTACTGCTCGAAACTCCAAAATCAAACAACAATAACAATAGATATCTCCTTTAGTCCCATAACCCTTCTTAAATAGATCTTCGTATGCTTTTAGGGTTTGCATGTCACTTTTAGGGTTTATGCTTTCACTTTTGCATGCATGCAATTCTAATTTGATGTTGACTTTAATACTAACTAAACAAGGCCTGCATGCTTCGCATGCTTTAGAATACGAACTCTGGTGGCCTTCTTTCTACACTTATGAATTAATAATATTGAATTGATGTACCTTTATGCTCCTAGTGCTATTAGTCCTCAGTTATTCCCTTTTATAAAAAAACGGAACATTACACAGAAGGAACACCCTTCTGTTAGAGAAGGAGGAGACATGGAGATTGAAAAGCAGTGTCACCTGCCTATAATGTGGGGATAAAAATACCAAGTTCTTTCATGCTTTTGCAAGAGGAAGGAAAGCTTCAAATACAATCTGGATTTTACTGGATGAACATGGTGATACTCACACCACCTTTGAAGGAATGGCCAGGACTGGGGTGGAACATTTCAAGAACCTCTTTAAAGCACCAGCCTAGGTATCTATTGTAGAAGACATCGGAATTGCTCAACTCTTTCTAAGGTTTGTTGAGGAAGAATACAATAGGACCCTGATGGAGGAAGTCTCGGAAGAAGAATTGAAGGAAGCTCTTCATAGTTTTCAGAAGGATAAAAGCCTAGGACCTGATGGTTGGACGATTGAATTCTTTCTGGAACTGTATGATCTCCTGGGAGGATATTTACTGAAAGTTGTGGAGGATAGTAGACTCTCTGGAAGGACCCTGGCTAGTTTCAATTCAACATTTATCACTTTAATTCCAAAAGTTTACAATCATGTTTCTCTGAATGATTTTAGACCCATTTCACTCTGTAACTGTATCTACAAAGTGATATCTAAGGTGATAGCAAGAAGATTTAAGGAAATCTTATTAAATCATATCATAGAAGAACAATTTTGTTTCCTGGAGGGGAGACAAATCCATGAAGCCATAGGGGTTGCTCACGAAGGGCTTCACAGCGTAAAAACAAAAAATCCCGGAGGGGCAATACTTAAAATTTATTTGTGCAAATCCTTTGACAAAATTAGTTGCCTATACATTCATATGTTGCTAAATCATCTTGGCTTTGGAATTGCTTTTATTAGATGGATCATGAGTTGTATTACTACAGTCTCTTTTTCAGTCTTGATTAATGGGGTCGCCTCTCCTTTTTTCCATGATGAGAGAGGGATTCAACAAGGCCGCCCACTATCCCCTCTGCTCTTCCTACTGGTCATTGAAGGTCTGAGTAGGGTGATAAGGGATGCAAAGAGCCATGGAACTTTGAAGGGAATTCAAATATCTCAATATCTGTAAATAACCCACCTCTTTTTTTTCGATGATGTCCTTATTTTCTGCTCGAGATCAGTAGGAGACTCAAATACCATTCGGGTCGTTTTGGACCTCTTCTCCAAAACCACAAGGATGGAGATAAATTCAAGGAAATCAACTTTAACATTGCATCTTCTTAGGGTTGAAGAGGTATAGGTTTTCAAAAGGCTTTTTCCTTTTGATCTGGAAGGTCTAGATGAGGGAATGAAATACCATGGGTTTTGCTTAAAGCCCAATGACTATCAAAATCAGGATTGGAAGTGGCTCTTGGACAAGCTGGAAAAATGCCTGAATATTTGGAGTCATAAATGGCTTTCTAGAGCATGGAGGCAGGTGCTTGTAAAATTTGTGTTAGAAGCAATCCCTGTTTATTGGATGTCACTTGATTGGATCCCAAAAGGCACACCGAAAGAAGCAAGGTGAATGTGCTTTAGGTTTTTGTTGAGTGGTAAGCAGGGAACAATAGTGAACCATTGGGTTCATTGGGAGAATATTGTTATTCCTAAAGGATTGGGGGGATGGGGTCTCAAAAATATTTTTTTGTTTGCAAAATCTATTGCAGCCAAGGGGGGTTGGAGACTACTAAATACTATAACCCTTTGGACTAAAGTGATCATCCAAAAATACATATCCCCTAATTCTATTGAATACTAGATAAGTAGCCCCAAGAAAACTCATATAGGTGGCTCGGTGATATGGAAAGCAGTGGTGTCGTCCTTCAGGTTCATTGAATCCGATTTGGCTTGGCATGTAGGGAATGGAAGGAAACTTAGGGTAGGTGAGGACCCATGGGTCGCTTGCTCTCAGCAACATAGGTTCTCGGGACACACTATGGAGGCCTCGAGGCCTTATTTATCTTTCTCAATTTGCTTCTCCTATTCAGGAGAATAATTGGTCCCAGTCCTAGAGACCGACATCTGATTTTGGGTTATCAGAACCTAATGAAATGGATTTGGAACATCTTCTTGGAGCTATGAATAGAGAACAGATTCAGCTTAGGGATAGGGAGGATGATCTTATTTGGGATGTTGATCTGAGAGGTGCATACACCCCCAAGGTGGGTTATATTAAACTTAGTGTTGATGGTATACAAAGGGAACCAGTTTGTTGGTGGAAAAAACTGTGGAAAATTAAAAGTCCACAAAAAACCAAGATCTTTATGTGGTGTGTCGTGGAGAATAAGGCTCTAACTTGGGATAATTTGCAGAAAAGGAGTTTTCAGGGACCAGGCTGGTGTACTCTTTGTAAGTCAAATGGTGAGTCTATCTCCCATCTTTTTCTACACTGTTATTTTATCAAAGAAGTCTGGAGAGAATGTTAGAAGCCTCTTGGTATGTCTTGTAGATGGGTGGGAAACTTAGTCCTCCAAGCTTGGGAGAATTGGAGGATAGAGGACTCTCAGGATTCTATGAGAGCCATACCTCTATTAGTAACTTGGGGAGTATGGCTTGCTATAAACAATTTTAATTTTGATGATAAAGCTTGCACTCCTGAAATTATAGCTGGCCTTTCTTGTGCCATTCTCCCTGCTTTTCCACAACATATCAAAGTTGCAAGACAGAGGGAGGCATTGGAAGTGGAAATTGATAAGACGGTTCCTTGGAGATTCTTTGATGGGGCAGCACAAAATAATTCTTGTGGGGGAGGAGCACTACTTTTCCTCTCAGAGACCCACTTCTTTGAACTGGTAGTGGGTTTATGGGAAGGCAACAATAACTATGCAGAACTCTTGACCCTTAAAATCCTCCTCATTTTTGCAACAAAGAAAGGGTGCAGAACTCTTAATGTTTGTGGAGATTCAATGAATGTTATCAATTGGACAAAACAAACTCAACATTGCAGAAATTTAATACTTGCCAACATTTTTTATCTTCCATTAAAAAGGTTATAAACACTTATGCTACTTTTTCACACAGACATGTTTACAGGGAAAACAACAAAAAAGTGGACAAAGCTTCAAAGGAGGGGCTCCAAATGGCCCTGGAGATTTGAAAGACAAAGGAACAGAAAGAGGGAAGTATTCTTGAATACTACCACAAGCCTTTTATAGAATGAACGTCATTCTATTCTTTTTTGCAAAGTTACTATATACTTTATGTTATGCTATTTATTCTATCATAAACTTTTTTGGACAAAGGACTATTTTTTGAATAGTGCAGAAAACAACACATGAACAGGTGGTCAAAAAGAACAATATCATGTATATTCGATGAAATGGGGTAGCAATACTTTCAATATTTCTTTTTTTTGAATTTTTGAAGGCCTTCAGAGTCTCTCTCATAAGATCTCTTAGCTAAATTGAAATACACATCTATGTGTATCTACATAATGTAATTTTGTTCTTGGCGGACGAAATAAAATTACGCTTTTTTTCCTAGGAAAAAAATCACATAACATTTACCTCTATGACTAGAGGTCCACCTCAATGGGTATCCATTCTCTCGATGACCATATGATGATCATTTCTTGATATAACTCACAAGCCCATATCCATACTTAGAGATCCATATCGTAGGATATTGTCTATAAGAATCATTGACTTGATACAACACAAGTCTATAGTCTTGATACAACACATTAATTGAGTACTATCATCCCACCTCAACACATGAGGATATATATAGGACTTGATACAACAAAAGAATGGAGAATGACTCTTGATGATGTACAATCAACACTCCCTCTCAGCGAGGGAGCCATTCTTTGCTATACCAGTCATTTTAGGCTAAACCAAGCTTATCTCGGAAGCATCTCAACTTCGTCATTAACAATGAATTTTTCTGCATATCTACAATCTACTCGTCAATATCTATGTACTGAAATATTACCTTACATGTGTTAACGTTTCGAGCAAATATGGAGAGCTTTGAACTTTGATACTTTAATCAATAATATACTAAGCACTTGTAACAATGAATAATTCAATCACACACAATAATTTATCCACAACACAAGATGTACTCTGGGGAAAATCCTCATAACAGAGAGGATGAAAAACCCCAACAATTCTTCAGAGTATAATAGATAGGCTGCAATTAATTACATTTACAACATAAGCATATTGCCAGATAAGAAAGAATACAGAGCAATAGAGAAGAGAGACCCACTGAATCAATTGTTATGATCTTGCCATATTCCTAGCATATTAATAACAAGCAAAATACCATTCCATGCAAACCTTAGCGAATGGGTTCATCAATGAATGCTTTCAAAAGCATCAAAAAGGTGAATTTACTTAGAGAAAAATTCACTGGGAGCATCTTTTTTCTCTCCATGCAATCATTAGTTCCTTTCTTGCACTAGTGCTAAGTCAGAGCCTTGGATTATTCTCCATGCACAAGACATGCGCCATACCTTCCAAGAATAGATTTAATTGAAATTTATCTAAATTTTAACTGAACTCAATATTTAACTGAATGCATGACTATTTAGTTAGGTGGTTAACTTAAGTGTCATGGTGGTTCAAATTTAGTGTCGTCCCTGCAAGATACTATTATTAATTTTTGCATGGATCTCTTTAGTTAACTGATACATGTTGTTTGATGAACATTGATATCTTCTTTACTTAACTGATTACATTCATTAATAGTTTAATTGATGTTGTAATTGAAGCACTGATTGAGGCATACTTAAGCTTTATAACACAAGTTCACTCAAACATTTGCATGGGAAATTTGGAATTCTCTTTCTCTTTGTCTCTTTATTGCTAATCTCTTTATCTTACTGTATGGTCCATTAATCATCTATCATATCATATTATACTCAAAAGAATTGTCACATGATATGATCAAATTATATTACCTCAAACCATGTAGTCATATTCTAAAGTAATTCACTTTAGAGGTGACCAGTCTCTAGAGGAGACTTAATAGCTGTATCCATCTTGAATGACCATGGTTAGTAATATATCACATCCTGGTGCTAATTAGGTACATCTCAACTAACTTCGAGACTCTCCAAATCTGAATTAAGAATTATCAAATTCAGATTGATATTCATATGTGTGGCGATGGACTTAGTATAGTCCATCATCTTGAACTCTTCAGGATCTCTATTGCATATTTTCCTTAACTCGGGAAAATATTTGGCTAGTGATTGCCACGCCTCTAATCTGAAGAATCATAACAAGATTCTTGAATATTCTTCTTAGCTTCCTTTTGAATATGAGTATCATGAAGGTCTCCTCTTAATAGGAGGTATATCAACTAGTTTTACTGGTTCCTTAGGAGCTAGTGAATCTAGCTTCTCCCTCTCACCATCTAGATGTAAGAATCATAAAATGGTTTTTGCATCAAAGAGACTCATGCTCATCTATGTCTAAAGCTCTTCTTAACACATGAATGTAAATAAGGTACTTTTAAATATATTTAGGAGTCTTCACATCTCTCAGAATAGTATTAGGGATTTTATTCTGACTTATTCCTAATAAACATACGAAGCTCTTGATCTGTGCCCAGAAGCTTCTCTCTTCATAACATCTCGCTCTCTTTTTGAATAAGCCATCAGAATCATTCCTCATTAAATATTTTCCATTCACTGCTTGTAGGTTGTAGCATATGGTCTTTCCCTACAAGCCATATTTATTCAAGTTATTAGAAGCCTTACATAATCCAGTCATTTCAATACAATGACAAATAGCACACATTGACATGCAAACTTTTTAAGCAAAGTTTCAGTATAACCATATCTCATCAATAAATTATGCAACCCCATATTCATACCTCATGAATAATTATGCATCCTTTGTATTCGTATCTCATGAATAATCATGTAACCCTATATATTCATATCTTATGCAGCGCCATATTCATCATGACATATATTTTCATGAGATTTACTATATACCAATAAAATATAGACTATATGCTCGACATGTTATTCCCTAACATGCTTCCTAACTCTAGGAATCTAGATCTATATAACGGCAATGAAACACATTCAAAATCCTTTAGATGTGATTTATAAAAGCATATAAAAAATACAAAAACTTATATTTTATTGTTTGTGTGGGATCCCTCTTGATCTCTTCTTCCTTGTGAATATTACCATAATACCCCGGTCTTGATTTTCTTCCTTCAAGGAAAATTACTGCATCTTTAACTTGCAAATATGGATCCATGTGTGAGGTAGAGAATCTTTGCATGGGGAATTTGGATCCCATGTAAACTGGAGTGAGTGTTATTGTGCATTAAATAAAATACTTCTTTCGGTGGTCATCATCTTCTTCCTTGGATGATTTCTTAATCCTATGAGGCTATTATTATACACAAGATCCATTAAATAAGGATAAGATCCAATCCACAAATCCCTGGGCCATTGAAACAATTCATTCAGTTTGGAAAACTAGACACAACAAACATTCTAAAAAGTTCATCTTCAAATACCTAAGCATATCTCCAAAACAATTCCGAATTTTTGAAATATGCTTGATAATAAGGTGAATGCACCCATTTGAAGTGGGTTTTCAATGGTTTTGGATGATTCCTCATGGTTTGATCGAAAATTATCCATGAAATTTGTCTCTTGGAATAATGACAGGAATGGTTTCCTCCCTTTCTTCATTCTTGCCGTGAGGGAAAGATTTTGTTCCTTGGTGCACACTGACTTTATTTTGATTCGCCCTGCATTGTATGAATACTCCTCAATCATTGTGGATACGTAGCTATCCTCCAATATGTTCAATACATTTTCCTTCCATGTGTTGAGATTTGAGTTACCCTCAAGTCAGTCTTATTGTCTAATGGTGATCAATGTCATGGCTCTAAACTTTTCCCAAATCCTCAGGATCACGTAGGATTCTAGTTGCTTGCACAAACTCAACTCCTTCATGCCCTAAGCTCTGATACCATGTCAATGTTTTGATTAAATGTGGAGAGATTATAACTTTAAAACTTTTATCAATAATATACAGAGCACATGTAACAATGAACAATTCAATCACACACAATAATTCATCCATAACATAAGATGTAACCTGGGGGAAATCCTCATAACTGAGAGGATGAATAACCCCAAAAAATATTCAGAGTATAATAGATGTATTGCATAAAATTACTTTTACAACTTAACAATATTGCTCAATAGGAGAGAAAACATAGCAATAGAGAAGAGAGGTCCACTTAATCAACTGTAATGATATTGTTAAGTTCCTAACACTTTAATAACAAGTCAAAACTCATGCTATGCAAACCCTAGCAAATAGTTTCAACAAAGGATGATCCAGGAGCATCAAATCTGGAAATTGACTTAGAGAAACAGTCATTGGGAGCATCAATTTCTCTCCATGCAATCATTAGCGCCTTGCTTGCACCAGTGCCAATTCAATGCCTTGGATTCCTCTCCATGCACAAGATATGCGCCCTTCCTTCCATTTTAAACTTTAATTGATGGTTAACTTGTATTTGAACTAAATTCAATCTTTAACTGAAGGCATGACCATTTAGCTAGGAGGCTAACTTAAGTGTTATGGTGCTTCAACTTTAGTGTTTTCCATGAAACATACTATTATTAACTTTTGCATGGATCTGTTTAGTTAACTTATGCATGTTGATTAATGAATGTTGAGCTCTTATTTACTTAATTGATTACATTCATTAATAGGTCAACTGGTGTTGTAACTAGAGCTTTGATGGACTGAATGAGGCAAGTGCCTTTGAAAGATTAACCCCTCTATTGGGTTGGTGCCTTTGATAGATTGATGGAGCATAATAGACTGAACACATAGATTCCATGTTCGATCCAGCTAACCAACTAACCATTGAAAGGGGGAGCACCGCTGACAACAACCTTGATTATGGTTCACTGATTGAGGCAAATTGAAGCTTTAGAACTTGAGTTCACTCAAACATTTGCATGGGTAATTTTGAATTCTCTTTCTCTTTACCTCTTTATTGCTTATCTCTTTATCTTATTTCATGGTCTATTAATCATCTATCATATAATATTATACTCAAAATAATTGTCACATGCTATGATCGTAGTATATTACCCTAGACCATATAGTCATATGCTAAAGTAGTTCACTCTAGAGGTGATCAGTATCTAGAGGAGACTTAATAGCTTTATCCATCTCAAATGACCATGGTTAGTAATATATCACATAACATTTACCTCTATCACTAGAGGTCTACCTCAATGGGTTTTCATTCTCTGGATGACCGTATGAGGATCATTGCTTGATATAACTGACAATCCCATATCCATACTTGGAGATCCATCTCAAAGGGTACCATCTATGAGAATCATTGACTTGCTACAACACAAGTCGACTTGATACAACACAAGTCTAGACTTGACGCAAGTCTACAGTCTTCATACAAAACAAGACTTCAATACTAGGAACCCACCTCAACACATGAGAATATATATAGGACTTGATACAACACAAGTCTTGACTTGATGCAAGTCTACAGTCTTCATACAAAACAAGACTTCAATACTAGCATCCCACCTCAACACATGAGAATATAGATAGGACTTGATACAACACAAGTCTTGACTTGATGCAAAACAAGTCCAAAGAATGACTCCTCAGTGATGTTGTACAATCAACATGTAGCACCCCAAAAAGTCACACAATCATGACATAGAAAATATTTAGCATGTGAGTGAGATATTTCCATCACTAATTTGAGAATTAACATACCAAGGTTGGTTCTCAATTCCCATTCCATGGTATAGGGATAAAAGGAGAGGGACTAGGACATAACATATATTTATATGGGGCTCACATGCCATGTTTCGTTGCTCAGGGAATCACACATGCCCTTAATACATAATGTTTGGCTTATGAGTTTGATATGGTGGTGATTTCAAGGTATGAAAGACTTGATTTGTTTCTTGGGGATAAGGGCATAGTTTGGTGCAAAAACCTAGCTTCTAATCAATGTAATCTTTCTCTAACCATTACCTTCCATGTGTGGGGACTTAAGCCACAACATAGACCATGAATAGACCAAATTTGGCATGTGAGTAAGATGTTGTAACGATCCTTCAAAAAGAAGTTTACCTTTACAAGAAACTTAATTTATTTATTGTTTCTCCAAGAGATAATCTATTTAACTCAAGAATTTCAATCTCTTTAAGGTTATTCTACTTAGTTGAAATAGCTAACAATTTTACTAAATGTCCATAGGTTGTGATTATACAAACATAAAAACTCAAATGTACTTAGATTGTCTATGAACGAGATAAGGTAAGCACTGCACTCAATTTGGATTCTTATGTTGCACTGTTAAACATTTCTTAATTTCATTTGATTGGTTTATAATGTATTAAGGTTCACTAACTTCAGTTATCATAACTCAAGGAGAATATTAATAAATTCAAGGGTGCATACCAAGGTCTCCTACCCATATGGAATGCATATAAACTAATATCATGGAGTGAAGAAACATTAGTACCCGTTTAACGTGGTTAAGGAGTTATTAAATCTTTTCCATGGTGATGAAGTTCCTATAACGTTCACATGAAAGTGTGTAAGTCCATAGTCATGTTATAACTTGTTAAACATTACTAAATTATGACCGAAGGTTGATATTTAATACTTTCACCCAACTAGTAGGAAGCTTAGTAAGGGTGAGTGGCTACTATTGCCACGATATCCCTGGGGTGACAAGGAGTTAAATCTCTTTAATAGCGAGATGATAATCATTTTCCTCCCTTTGATGTTCTTATATTCCTCAAGATATTATCCCCTTTCCATAATGGTATGGATCGACTCTTGTAGGTTTTCCCAAGTCTCAACCGAGGATTGAGTTAACAATCTTGGTACCCTATGCCATGGATATTCGATGAAGTAACTTGGTTGAATTGTTAACCAAATCGACAATCCAACATTACCATACATGAATGGTTAATTATTAGCTCCCAGTATGTTCCAACTCTTATTATTCTTTCTTTTACTCATATTTTTCTAGGTTTTCTAACATGGGCTATTTTTTTAAAGAAGTTTCTAGTATGGAGCGAAAGGAATAGCTTCAAGACCCTGTCAGAGAATTTTTTTGGGTAAGCATTGTCACCTCACATAGATTGATCTCCTCCTATGTTACTTGGTTGTCTTTGAGGATGGTTTCAAGAAATTTTCCCTCTAAGAATGGTGTCCCTCCACATTTGTATAGAATCATTTTCTTCTATTTCCATGAAAAAATAAGCATACAAACATTCCAAAGCTAGAAAGGGGTGTATGACTTTATTTGGATTAATAAACCACCTTTACTAGTGAGATTCCTATAGAAATTTTTTATTTTTCCTCACTAAGAGGGTTTGGAAGACATTATGATGTTTATATATATATATATATATAATTTCCTCTTTTGCTCAAACTCAAAGGTTTCAAGTCTTAAGAACCCTATGTTGAACTGTATTTCAAACTAGATCAGGTTCTGGTGGTTTGTTGGTTGAAATGTTATTTATTCCCAAATGATTCATAAAGATTTGTTTGTTATATGTTATTTCATAACCACAAGGAATTATTTTTAATCCCAAACTTTATTTAAATTACTTGAGATCTAATCTTGCAGTATATTAAAATGACTCCAAACTAATTTATTAAGGTTAGTTGTTGGACTTTAACTAAATGCTTGAAACATGTGTATCTAAGGATTAACCCTTTCACTAAAGAACTCCATATTATACCACATTGACCTCTTAATTACAGTTTCTCTTTAAGTAGATTTGTTCTTACTTTCCTACTATTAAGAATTTGTAACTAATCTTGGCTCATTTCAATCCAATTGAAGCATCAATCCCAAGTTCAGTGGTTGGAGTGAGGGTAAGCTAATCTTTGGGTTTAGTTGTATCTCTATGGTAGTTGTTAGTTCTACCAATAAGACTAATAAAAGGGTATGGTAATATTTCCTTACTACTTGGAAATTAATGAAATTTACAAGTAGTCCTCATTTTGAAAACTTGCTGAGGTAAATAATTTTCTTCACTTGTTTGTGATAGCAATATTATTTAGAGTATCAATTAACCTAAACTAATATCACAAAATTATTTAGAGTATCAGATAACCTAAACCAGTCCTTAACTAACCAAATAGTTATCGGACTAAGTTAGGTCCGTTTAGTTGCTCATTTTACCCAAATACTGCTCAAGGCTTGTAACAATTTTCTTTAGCATTGGTTCGATTCTAGTTAACTAGGTCTTGGATTGTGGATAATATTACCAAGTTTATCCCAACTTGTAAAAATGAATAAAAGAATCACTTTCCAATCCATTTTTCCCTCGAAGCTATGGTAGGGTAATAATCCCATTCATAGTATTTATAGGTTATATATTCCCTTCCAACAAAGTAAATCATAAGCTTAGTTAGACATACTCCTTCCTATTGTAAAATTACTCTTAAAAAAATATTACTAAGAAGTGCTTGCCTTTAGATTTTTGGGTAAACTAACAACTTAATCGAACCAAAATTAACTAGATAAAAGGTTGGCAATAGGCTAACCTCTACTCTAAACAATTAGGGTTTGAAATCATATAACCATTATTTAACTAAGAATAAAATATCCAGTCTTGTATAAAACTTTAACTTCACCATATAGCTAATTAAGGAAATAATAAAATAAACACAGAGCAGTTAATTAAATATAAAAGCTAACCAAATTAAAACTTCTTTTCAACTCTGAAATAATACTGATAAAGCGAGGATAATTTTTTAACAAATTATTTTTTCCACAATAAATAAAAAACTTATCTGTAGTGAACACTAGGAAATTGGATTATGAACAACCACGCTCCACTCGGCCTTTGGGTCTCAAAATCACAGTGACCTGCAAGGACCCACCCCCATGCCTAGAACTTAGATTTTGTAACATTGTACTTTTCTCTGCAAGTGCCACCAATTTTCAAGGGAAAGTTACTATGAGAGCCTGAAATCTCTTATAGCCTATGAGATTTGTTTTCAATGTCTATGGACTCACTAGCTGCCACTAATCTCAAAAAATCCCATATATCCACACGGAGCCTAATAACTCTCATAAAAGTTTCATAATCTTGATATTTACATCGGCCTTATATTTACTTCCATCATAGAGCCCAATGGTTCATTTATTTTTATATCATGTTAGCTCCCCTTCCTCTAGGCTACCAAGGATTCTTTTCTCCCTTCAAGATAACTAGGGCTGGGATTTTCCCTTATGCACGCTTTTTTTAATAACTTCATAGGACTTTTCTTGGCTAGTAACTAGATGTTCCTTAATTGGCCACTTGTTCCCTTAGAGATGAGAAAAGTTCATCTATTAACATAAATAAAAGCTATGTCATTTCCTAGCATGGTTTCTCATAACTGCTCAGTGCCTTTATTGAAATTGTAGAAAACTTCTTTATTTGCATTGTTGAATAAAGTCATCAAAATCCTAGGCTTAACCAAAATAGTTACTATTATTTACATTTATTTTTATAGTAAATAATTTTTTTCTAGGGGTGTTATAGATGTGTTGTCACATTTGAAGGTTTAGTACACCAAGGATGGTCCTCACGACCCAAATCATGGTCCATGGTGAAGATACATAGTTTTAGTGCATAACATGTGGAATTCGGGTTCTACATAGGTCATACATGAGGCCCTCGCCCATCTTTTCCCTATGACATGGATATGGTAGCCATTTTTAGGTTTGTGACATCATGGGTGATTCTTGGTCACTAATCCATGTTTTGATACCAAAACTTATGTTGTTGGGATAAAACATTTGTTTATGGGGTTAATGGTCTTTGCATAGTAGCATGCATCGTTGCATAGGGCCTATGTAGGGAATCCTTAGCCTAGATGTGATATTAGCCACCACATTCAGGAGTGGCACACTAGGGGTGGATAATGAGGATTGTTCCATGTTATAAGCTGGAAAAATCTAAGACTTTATGTTGTCATGGTCCATGTGTAGGTCCCTACATATAATTACTTTACCTTATAAGAGAGATATGGTGACCATTTCAATATTGTAACATTGATCAGGATGGTTAATGGCATATACAATGGATTGTGAACTAAATTTAGGGTCTAATGCCATATTAATTTGTTATGGGGTTAATGGTCCATTCATGTTAACCTAGACTACCACATAAGAACTATATATGGAATCTCTAGCCTACATGTAACAATTCCCTTTGCGACTCACAAGTGATGCGTCCTAAGGCCTTGAGACATCATAGAATCTCTATAGAGGGAATAATATTTCAACTACAAGTGGGATATGTTGGCATTTTGAAATTTTTAACACCAATAATGGATATCTTGGCCCACACCATGGTCTGGGGTTTAAATTAATTGCCTAAGTTCATTCCAATTTGTTATAGGGTCATGGACCATTATGATGCCATTGACCATCACATATCATGCATCTACATAGAAAATCTTGTTGATGTAATTGTAACTTCGGAATGTATTCATCCGTATATCTTATGTATTGTACCCTAATGTTTATTCCGGGATGTGTCTGTAATGTATTTGAGTCATGTCATGCCCCGATGTTCAAGTCGGGAGGTTCTATAATGTAAACAAGTAATGTCAAGTCATTGTGGGTAACCCTCCTATTGGTCTAGGGTTAAAGTCCCCACAATTGTGGGGCCCTATGGTTATTAGACTATCCTAGAGAAGTCGACCCTAGGTAAGTCATTGTAAGCCGGGGCAATAGTCCCCACCATTGTGTTAAGGATAACCCTCCTTTTTGGTCGGAGGAGGCAAAGTCCCCATAAGATGTGGGGCACTAGGGTTATTAGACACTCCTAGAGATTTCGGCTCTAGTAATTAATTGTTAAGTGAGGCCGACATGTTGGAGTGGGTTTCAAGTGAATGAAAGAATATAAATAGAGAGTGAGCCTCTCTATTTATCACACACTCACTCACTCATTGGGGCGCATGAGTGAGAGAGAAGTTGTTGGGCTCAGAGAGAGAGACTACTGTTGTCGGGAGATCATCTTTATGTTTTCGGGTTTTACTTTTGGTGTTGATTCTATATTTGAGGAAGTTGTGGGTTTTCTCCTTTATGGTTTCCTTGAGGAAAATTATTTGTGTCTCCTGTCTCTTGTGTTTTATTGTTGTGCATGTTATTCTCTCAGTTAAAGATCCTAAGATCATAATGCTAGCTTGAATGATAAAAATCTAACATGGTATCAAAGCAACCTAAGAAGAAGACATTGTGCAGCTGCAGAATCTAGGGCTTATTAATTTTTGGGTCTCTCTCCACAATCCATAAGAAAAAGTATGCTAGGATGACTCTGCATTGAAGGGTGCATCTTTCTGTCGAAGCAGAATTCGATTCCGAGCATTTTCAGTTTTTTATGCGAGAAATTAGGGCTTCTTACAGAAGAGGAATTTTTGAGTGAGCCCGGCATAGGATTTCTCTCCTCACCAAAATTGAAGTTTAGAGACATGGGTCAAGATTTTTGGTTGGGTGAAACTCTGGGAAATTCAAACCCTAGTTTGACCCCAAGCTGGAAAAACCCTAAAATACTAAAACTTAAAAAGTTTTGGTAGATTCGCTATATCTCGGGATTAGAGAAGGCTCAAGAGCAAAAACTTTCACAGGCCTAAGATAAAATCTTAATTTACACTGTGTCCAAAATTCAACCTCCGATTCGCTCTATTCTGGGAGATATGATCCCTCTAAGTTAGGGTTCCAACCTCTCCCAGGATTCATCCATAAATAAGACACATGGGGAGAATTGCTATATCTTGGGCTACAAAGGTCCAAATGAAATTTCTGAAGATTTTCTAGAAATGGAATGGACTGTACTTTTTGTGGTCTGAGTTTTAGACCCAGAAGATGAAACAGTGACACGTGGTAGTCTGTACAACTTCGATGTTCTAAACAGTCCTGTAACAGGTCACCTTGGGAAAACAATCCTAAGTCCCAATTGGTGGAACCAATTCTGATGAAACTTATGGTGTTGGAACAGGGACAAGTGAGGATACCTCAGTGTGAAGTTTTAGACACATAGGAGCAGCAATTTCAGAGATATCGCAGAAACAATATCAGGCATTTTTGTAGAAGAAATTGGAAAACTAGGGCTTCTTGTTTCGGGAGCTTCCCTCCACTATTTTCAGAAAATGAGTACATTAGACAGATCAACTTGAAGAGATATATATTTCTATCCAATCAAATTTGAAAGATTCCAAGTTTTGAAATTTAAGGTTTCTCTGACAAACCCTAGATCAGCTAGCTCCGGAACCAGGACGGACACCTCAAATTGGTAAGATCTAATCTTTTGCTATTTTCATTTGAGGTTCTCATTTCAAAGTGATCTATCACATTAGCTTGATGATAAGTTTGGTGAAGTTGACAACTTCCAAGCATGGAAGTATATGATCTCTCTGAAGAAAATGAATTGGACACCTACATGAGTAGAGAGGTTCCAGTTCCAGAGGGAGATGAGGCTCAAAGCCTTACACAAGAAGAACTTGTTCAAGGCCAAGAAGATCATTGTTGATTCAGTCACGGATGAACTTGTACCACAAGTGTCTCCCCTAACGACACCGAAAGAGATGTTTGATTCCTTGACCAAGCTATTTGAAGGGAAGAACATAAATCAAAATATTACTTTGAGAAACCAGTTGAAGAATGTGAAGATCCAGAATGCAGAGACCATATAGTCATACTTTACAAGGGTCTCTCAAATCAGAGAAGAACTTGTAGTAGTACAAGAAGAAGTGGAGAATGCAGAAGTGGTGATAGCCACCTTGAATGGCCTCCCAGGATCATGGGATTCATTCATGCGAAGAATGTGTTCCAGAAGGAAGTGATTACTTTCAGCAGACTCTAGGAAGAGAACACACAAGAAGAAGAAGCTCGACTCATAAGAAGAGAAGAGAAGATGGTAGAAATTGAAGATCAAGCTCTCACCATCCAAAGAAGATCCCTCAAGTGATGAGGAATATGAAGAACTCAACTCTTGAAGAACCTCTTATCCATCTTAGCATTTGGATAAGAAACGATGCTATTATGAATGAAGAAGATGATGAAGTTGAAGGCTCAAGAAGGAGTCTACCCACGAAATAAATAAAGATAAGTATTCAATTGTCATTTCATGATATTATTTTGTTGTGCATTTGTTTATATTCAGTTGATGTATTATGCATGATAGAATGTTTGCATTAATGACAATATACTACTAATATGCATGTGATGGGTAAGTAGCTCATGGTGCTATACAACTCTCCATTGCTACTTATCTAGAATGAAACCTATTTGCTGACATATTGGATTAGTGCACAATCTCAATGTTGTCCTGGTGGACATGGAAGGCATCTAGAAAAGTTTCCGTGAGATATGGATGAATGTTGTAATGGCTAAAATAGTTGCATGATCATATATTTATGCATAAGAATTTTCCATTATGAATATGCCTTATGAAATGTTTCTAACCATACAACTAATGCATTTGACTTGTAGGAAAGATCACATACATAATCGCCTACAAGCAAAGAAGGATGAGACTTGTTCCGAAGAACAAGTGACGATAGTTCAAGATGAAGAATAATATGACGAATGCAGTGACATCATCGATGCAGAACCTTCAAGCTATGAAAAAGTAACCAAGAAGAAAACCAGTTCAAGAAGAATGATGTCTAGGATGTAGTATCGATACATGAAGGGAATTTCGTAGTTCCATCATGCAATAGATGGAAACATCGTGGGATACAAGGCAATATTCGTAGCACGAGGCTTCTCACGAAAATAAAGCATAGACTACGAAGAGACATTTGCAGCCAGTGGGAATTGAAACACATACATCATGAGCTTGATGAAGATCTTAACCTTGCTACAAGGTTGAAGATGAAAGTCTATACACTAGATGGATACATAGAATATTAGTAGCACAGGAAGCTACTTATCACTCCAGTACAGAATGTTTCAGTGCATAGAGTACAGAAGACAGAGGGAGTATGATGCTCCGCTTTAGAGGGAGTGACTACAGAAGATCATGAGGTTCAACATGGTACGACATGATGGATAGATTACTGATGACTCTAGGATTTACTAAGAGTAAAGTGGATTCCAACCTTTGCTTCAAGGTTGAAGGCGGAAGACCAGTGATGCTCCTGTTATGTGTCGATGCACTATTTTCTAGGCATGGAGGTGTGGTAGAATGCGACTGGAATCTTCCTCGGACAACGGAAGTATGCAGTAGAGATCCTGAAGAGGTTCAGGATGATGGACTACAAGGCCATGACCACACCTATGGCATCGAACATGAAGCTATTGAGTGATGCTTCATCAGACACGGTTGATGCCACGATGTATCATCAGATGATTGGGTCCTTGATGTACCTGATGAACATGAGACAGATATTTACTTTGATGTGAACACCTTGAGCCAGTTCTTGATAGATCTGAGACATGTTCACTTGATTGCTACAAAGCATATTCTGAGGTACCTAAAGGGTACAGTTGATTATGGGATCCTATATGAAGCAAATCAAAAGATTAACCTGGAGGGTTATGTTGATTCAGATTGGGCAGGCAGTGCCATCGATAGGAAGAACACTTCAGAGTGTTGCTTCAGTATGGGATCAAGTGTGATCTCTTGGTTTAGCAGGAAGCAATCCTGTGTGGCACTGAGTACAGTTGAAGTAGAGTATGTCATAGCTTGTTCAGCTAGTTGTGAGGCAATATGTCTGAGGAAGCTACTGTCTGATTTATTTGATCTCCAGTTGGATGCTACTTATATATATTGTGACAACCAAAGTTGTGTGAAGTTGTCGAAGAACTCGGTGTTCCACGACAAGTCGAAGCATATCAAGATCAAGTATCACTATATCAGGGATATGGTGCATAGGGGAGCAGTGAAGCTCCAGTATGTTGCGACAAATGAACAGATAGCTGATGTGTTGATGAAACCATTAGCCAGAGTGAAGTTTGAGTACTTCAGGGAGAAGCTTGGTGTTCTCCAGATCGAGGTTCCTTCCAAGGGGAAGTGATGAGTCTATGAGCCATTCTGACATGGTGAGAGGATTGGTTCCTTCCATGGTGAGATGTAAGGGTTGAGCCATTATGTCATGGTGAGAGGATTGGTTCCTTCCACGTCAGATATGAGTGTTGAGCCATTATGTTATGACTGTAGGATTGGTTCCTACATGATCAGATATAAGGACTATTGCCATTCTTTGAATGGAGGTGCCTGATCAGTTACCAGGAATACTCAGTCTAGGACTGAGGGCCATTCTGATACGAATGTGAGATGTGTTCTCACATGATTAGATATGAGTGCATGGCCATTCTTATGTGATTGAGGGATGTGTTCCCACTTGATCAGATATAAGGGTTGTTTCCATTCTGTCATGGTGAGAGGATTGGTTCCTTCCATGTCAGATGTGAGTGCTGGCCATTATGACTTAGGGTCAAATATAAGGGCTACTACCATTCTTTGAATGGAGGCACCTGGTCAGTTACCAGGAATCCTCAGTCTGGGACTGAGAGCCATTCTGATGTGACTGTGGGATTGGTTCCCACATGATCAGATGTAAGTGCAAAGCCTTTCCATAGATGATAGTAGGTGTGTCATATCATGCTGGTGGATATGAGTGCTGGCCTTTCCACAGATGATAGTAGGTGTGTCCTGTCATGCTGGTGGATGTGAGTGCTGCACCTTTTCACAGATTGTAGTAGGTGTGTCCTACCATGCTGGTGATTGTAAGTGTTGTGCCTTTCCATAGATGGTAGTAGGTGTGTCCTACCATGATGGTGGATGTGAGTGTTGTGCCTTCCCATATATGATAGTAGTTGTGTCCTATCATGCTGGTGGTTGTGAGTCCTAAGCCTTTTCACATATGATAGTAGGTGTGTCCTATCATGCTAGTTAATGTAAGTGTTGGGCCTTTCTGACATGACTGGATTGGTTCCTATCATGGTCAGATGTGAGTGTTGGGCATGCCTTTCTGACATGGTGTTGGATGTGGTCCTCTCATGGTCAGATGTAAGTGTTGGGCGGGCCATTCTGACTCAGGGTCAGATATAAGTGCTGAAGAAGACCTACATGGAAGCTAGGCCTACAACCAGCATGAAAAAGGGTTGGCTCTGTAGAAATTCCTGTGACGAGAAGAATCATGAGATAGCACCCATGATGATGATCCAGCAGTGATCATCCAGATCGAGTGATGGTCTAGATCCAGTTGTTGGAGACATTTACCACCATACACACTCTTTTTGGTCAAATTGGCCTAGTTTAACCACTATCCTAAGTATAATTGACATTAATTGACATCAGTGACACATTAATTGACATCATCCAGTCACAGCCACATCAGTGATAAGGAGGCTAACTTAGCCTTCTCCTACAGTCAAGGGGTCTAACTGGAGCACTCCAAGGGTGCTTTAACCAGTCAGTTAAGGCACCTCCTCTCATTAAATATATTATTTAATGATTATTTATTATTATTTAATGATCTGGATTCAACAGGGGCACCTCCACCTACTTCTGATGATCAGTTCAGCTTCAGTTAACCTCATCGGGGTTCATTGAAGTCATTGAAGCACTAGCACTTGATGGTTGGCTTACTATGACATGTGTTTGATCTCTTTCAATTGAGATTCAGTCATTTATTGCACTCCAACTTCAGTTAGGGTTTGGTGAGTCAATTAGGGTTTTGGTCCAGTGGTTAACTGAGTGTGAACCAATGGCTTACAGTCAGTTAATCTAGACTCACTCATTGAATTCGAATGACCTCCTTAGGTATTCGAATTCCTCATTGATTCAAGCTATTTTGCTTGACATTGTTATTGTAACTATTCATTGTTTATTGAATATATAGAGAGGAAACCATTCTGGTTCCGATTAACACCATTTCTAAGTTATTTGTTGATTATTTCTTGACGAGATTGATTATTTGTTCCTAGATCAATGTGCAAGATTAATATGGTATCAGAGCTTACGGTGGGACGAAGATCTATCTCTCAAAAACAAGCTTTTTGATAGATTTCTCCATGAAAAGTGAGCAATAGCTCAAAAATCTAGCACTGCACTAGAAGCCAAGGCTTACCACTCAATACCCCAAGTAAAGAACTTGTTGATCAAGCTTGCTTGATTGACTATGCTGGGTGTGATGAAAGCCTAGAATGTGCAGGCTGTCCGACCTTATTTTGCCCTTTCTGTTTTGATTTTCAGGTTTCTACAGGTGAAGCATTCGCTCCAGCACATCTAGATGGCCTCCTCAGCAGATCTCTTGACTCCATACAATTTCCACTCATTGAAAAGTGATATGGAGATTCAGCTGTGCTCCAAAGGACTTTTTAGAGTCACCATGGACACTGAAGTTGAGCCTAGATCCGCCATAGAAAAATCAAGATTCTTGAACAAGAAGGATGAAGCCTTCGGTTTCTTGTGCCTTTCTATTTCTCGAGACCTTCTCTTCCATCTTACGTATTTGAAGACACCGAAAGAAATATGGGACAAATTGGAATCTCTATATGGAAAGCATGATGACTTGAGGGTTTACCAGCTCAAAAATGAACTCATGTCTCTCTAACTTTCCAATTTCGAGACTCTGAATGATTTCTTTACAAATTTCAAGCACACTGTTTTACTATTGAAGCAATGCAACGTGGAGAAAGAGGATGATCAGCTCATCCTTGCCATACTCTCCAAACCCAGGGCTGATTATTCAATTTTTGTTTCTACATTCCGTGCGGGGAAGCTCACAACCCCTGGATGGAAGATGCCTACACTCAATGCCTTCATTGAGTCCCTAACAAATGAACATGACAAGCTTGTCTAGATGGGGATCATCCGATCTTCCCGTGATCAAGCCCTCCATGTCTCGGGGCCCAAAGATCTGAAGGGTAAAGGAAAGCAGCAGAAAAATTAGAAAACTAAATTTGATGCTCCCAAGCCTAGAGTTGAAAACCAGCAGCATGATGAATCTTTCGGCTCAAGGAAGAACAAAGGAAAATGGCACAATGGGAAAGAAAAAGTCAAGTGTTCTTACTGCAGGAAGGGTTTTCACCCTAAACATGCTTGCATGAAGAAAAAGCTTGATGAAGCAACCTCTCTCCTTGAGAGGAATCACATCAATCTTCTGGAGAGCTTTCGGAGGAGAGATCACCAAGATCGGGAACGACAACATGAGAAAGGTCATGCCCTCATGGCAAGCACTTCGAAGTCCAAAGCACTGCTGATTGACTCTGGAGCTTCAAATCACATGATGGCTGAAAAAGACGCCTTTTCATCCTTGGAGACTGGCAAATACATTCCCATCCACATGGGAGATGACTCCACCATCATTTTCGAAGGACAAGGTACTGTAGATCTTGAAAATGTTTTTTTCTCTAATGTTTTGTATGTACCATCTCTAGCAACAAATATCCTTAGTGTCTATCAGATGACACATATAGGAATGCCTAAGAGAGTCTCTTTCAGCCCAAATGATGTTGAGATAACATAAATTGCATCCGAGAAACTCATTGCAAAAGGCCTTGCAAATCATCATGCAAAAACCTATGAGTTCTCTCACTTTGTTGCGGATGCAAAGCCCACTGCTCTGCTAACTCATGGAAATGAGGTTAGTAGGTTGTGGCATGAGAGGTTTGGCCATCTTAATTTCAAATATTTGCAGCAATTACAGAAAAACTCCATGGTTGAAGGCCTCCCGGTCATCAAGACAACCACGGGAATTTGCAAGGGATGTGTGATTGGAAAACACCCTGAGCACAAGTTCGAACGGGGGAAGGCAAACCGAGCTACAAGCATATTGGGGTTGATACATTCTGATATCAGCGGTCCAATGCCTGTCACATCCATGAATGGATCAAGGTACCTCCTTACTTTTATTGATGATTTTTCAAGGTATACATGGGTTTTCTTTCTCAAAAAGAAATCAGAAGTATGTGAAAAAATTTCTGAATTGAAGGCCTTGATCGAAAATGCCTCTGGGCTTAAGATCAAGATCTTGAGATCTAATAATGGAGGGGAGTATGTCAGTAATTATTTGCTATACATATGCTCCCAGAGTGGTATTCAGGTCCAACATTCAATTCCCTACAATTCCCAGCAGAACGGAGTAGTGGAAAGGAAGAACCTGTCTCTCAAGGAGATGACCACCTGTATGTTGGAGTCAAAGAAGCTTGCTGCAAATTTGTGGGCTGAAGCCATGCATGCTGCAGCATACATTTAGAATAGGGTGCCACACTCATCCATGAAAGGAAAGACTCATTTTAAAGCATACTTTAGACACAATCCGGATGTGTCGAACCTAAGGGTGTTTGGGTCCACTGCATAGGCCCGGATTCCGCTTGATAAAAGAAGGGATTTGCAACGAAAAAGCATAGAATGTTTGTTTATTGGGTATCCTGATGAATATAAAGGATTCAAGCTATTATATATCAAGACCAAATAGATCATCATCGATAGAAGTGTCAAGTTCGATGAGCCTCTTCAGGAGATGGAACTAGTGAAGGAGAAAACTGCTGAATTTCCTTCCTATTCTACTGAATATTTGGATGATGAAATTGGGGGTGATGACCCTGATTTGGATCCTCTGGTTTCTGATATTAGTGTGCAGCAATCATCAGATTTTGAATCAAAACCTGAAGTGCAAAATCATCTTCCTACATGGGCCCAACAGACACTCTCCTCCGCAGGAGACAACATTGGAAATTCGGATGATCCAAGGAGAACCCGGTCTGATTTCCAAAGAGCAGGTATTGCGCTCTATTGTTCTGATAATTTGCTGTCCAAAAATTGCTATTTGATGATTAGTTTAGATCCAAAATCCTACTGCCATGCTTAGAATGATCCAAGATGGCAAGTTGCCAAGGATGAAGAGATGAATTCTCTTCAGAAAAACACTACTTGGGAGCTAGTTTCTCTTCCTCCGGGAAGGAAATTGGTTCAATGCAAGTGGGTGTTTCGGACAAAGGTTGCTGCTGATGGAAGCACCTGAAAATATAAGGCAAGGCTGGTAGAAAAATGTTTCTCTCAGGTCCAAGGAGTGGACTACCATGATACCTTTCCACCGGTTGCAAAAATGAACTCCATCCGCCTTGTTTTGGCAATTTCAGCATCCAAGCACTGGGAGGTGCATCACATGGATGTTAAGTCAACCTTTCTGCATGGAGATATTCATGAGGAGATATATATGAAGCAACCTAAGGGATACATCACTGATCCATCTTTGTTTTGCAAGCTAAAGAAGTCACTATATGGGTTAAAACAGGCCCCAAGAGAGTGGTATTCCAAGATGGATGCCTTTCTTCTCTCGCAAAACTTTCAGAGATGTAGATTAGATCCAAATGTGTATTTATAGCAGCATGATGGTCATCTAATTATCATTGTTTTATATGTTGATGACTTACTGATCACAGGTAGCATAGTTGCCTCCATTTCAACCATCAAAACTGCTCTCCATAATGCCTTTGAAATGAGTGATTTGGGGCTTCTAAAACAATTTTTGGGGCTCGAAATCGAGCAAAATTATGATGGGATTATGGTCACTCAGTCCAAATAAACTTCATACCTGCTAGTCAAGTTTAACATGGCTAAATGTAGGCCTGCACCATTCCCTTTCCTTTCAGGGATCAGCCTTGAAGAAGGAAAACACACACCTCCCATGGACTGCACTATCTATCAACAGCTGATTGGTAGCTTGTTGTACTTGACACATTCCAGGCCTGATATTTGTTATGTCATGAATGTTGTATCAAGATACATGCAGCAGCCTCATGATCTTCATTGGAAGGCAGCCAAGAGGATCCTCCAGTATATTCAGGGAACCAGGACCTACGACATTCACTATGCTGCAGACTTCGAGCTAGAGCTGGTTGGATAGACAGATTCTGATTGGGCGGGTGATTCTATTGATTGGAAGTCAACTTCCGGATATGTATTTATGTTTGGTGGTGGCCCCATTTGCTGGTCAAGCAAAAAGCAGGCTGCCATAGCACTATCTTCAGCAGAGGCCGAGTATCGAGGAGCGGTGAATGCTTGCATCCAAGCAGTTTGGTTGCAAGGCATTCTTTTAGAGTTTGATCTTGGTAGTACTTTGTCCACTATCCTCTTTTGTGACAACTAGAGTGCTATTAAGATATCCACGGATCCAGTTACCAGGCAGAGGACCAAGCATGTAGAGATTCACATGCACTACATCAGGGAGCTAGTGCATGATAGGACCATCATTCTGCAATACTGCCCGACTGATGAGCAGATTACAGACATCTTCACCAAGAGATTTTCAGAAAAGAAGTTCACTTACCTCCATTCACTATTGGGGGTGAGTTCATCAGGGTGATTCAGACTACTTTCAGTGTTCAGCTTGAGGGGGGGGTTTTTCCCACTGGGTTTTCCCTCTTTTCCTCACTTAGTTTGTTTTGAGCATTGTTTCAGTTTCAGCATTATACAGGGTGACCTATGGCCTTAGTTGTCGGGGCCCTAGCATTTTTATGGTTTTTTTTTTTCTAACTCCTCCTGAGTATAGCTTAAGGGGGGGTGTTGGAGGCATTTACCACCATACACACTCTTTTTGGTCAAATTGGCCTAGTTAAACCACTATCCTAAGTATAATTGACATAAGTGGAGCATTAATTGACATCATCCAATCACACCCACGCCTACCTATAGTCAAGGAGGCTAACTTAGCCTTCTCCTATAGTCAAGGAGGCTAACTGGAGCACTCCGGGGGTGATCTGAGTGATATTAATGCACCTAATTGCTAACTGGTGGTTACAATCAGTTCAACCAGTTAGTTAAGGTGCCTCCTCTCATTAAATATATTATTTAATGATTATTTATTATTATTTAATGATCTGGAGTCAACAGGGGCGCCTCCACCAACTTCTGATGATCAGTTCAGCTTCAGTTAACCTCATCGAGGTTCATTGAAGTCATTGAAGTGCTAGCACTTGATGGTTGGCTTACTATGACATGTGTTTGATCCCTTTTAGTTGAGATTTAGTCATTTATTGCACTCCAACTTCAGTTAGGGTTTGGTGAGTCAATTAGGGTTTTGGTAAAGTGGTTAACTTAGTGTGAACCAATGGATTACAGTCAGTTAAGCTAGACTCACTCATTGAATTCGAATGACCTCCTTAGGTATTCGAATTCCTCATTGATTCAAGCTATTTTGCTTGACATTGTTATTGTAACTATTCATTGTTTATTGAATATATAGAGAGGAAACCATTATGGTTCCGATTAACACCATTTCTGAGTTATTTGTTGATTATTTCTTGATGAGATTGATTATTTGTTCCTAGATCAATGTGCAAGATTAATACCAGTGATGGTGATCTAGATCGAGTGATGATCTAGATCCAGTGATGGTGATCCAGATCGAGTGATGATCCAGATCCAGTGATGGTGATCCAGATCGAGTGATGATGATCTAGATCTAGTGATGATCCAGATCCAGTGATGATCCAGATCTAGTGATGATGATCCAAATCGAGTGATGATCTAGATCTAATGATGATGATCCAGATCGAGTGATGATTTAGATCTAGATTAAGATGACTTGAAGATGAAGATGACAAGAACTCAATGATGATCCAGATGATACAGAGAAGAAAACTTGTGCTGATAAATTGTGTCGAGAGAATACCTTCCTAGTTAAGAGGGAGTGTTGATGTCATTGTAACTTTGAAATGTATTCATCCGTATATCTTATGTATTGTACCCCAATGTTTATTCCGGGATGTGTCTGTAATGTATTTGAGTCATGGAATGCCCCGATGTTCCTATCGGGAGGTTCTATAATGTAAACAAGTCATGTCAAGTCATTGTGAGTAACCCTCCTATTGGTCAAGGGTTAAAGTCCCCACAGTTGTGGGGCCCTAGGGTTATTAGACTATCCTAGAGAAGTCGAACCTGGGTGAGTCATTGTAAGTTAGGGCAATAGTCCCCACCATTGTGTTAAGGATAACCCTCCTTGTTGGTCAGAGGAGGCAAAATCCCCACAAGATGTGGGGCACTAGGTTTATTAGACACTCCTAGAGATGTCGGCTCTAGTAAGTAATTGTTAAGTGAGGCCGACATGTTGGAGTGGGTTTCAAGTGAATGAAAGAATATAAATAGAGAGTGATCCTATCTATTTATCACACACACACTCACTCATTAGGGCGCATGAGTGAGAGAGAAATTGATGGGATCAGAGAGAGAGACTACTGCTGTCGGGAGATCATCTTTATGTTTTCGGGTTTTACTTTTGGTGTTGATTCTATCTCTGAGGAAGTTGCGGGGGTTTCTCCTTTATGGTTTCCCTAAGGAAAATTCTTTGTGTCTCTTGTCTCTTGTGTTTTATTGCTGTGCATGTTATTCTCTCAGTTAAAGATCCTAAGATCATAATGCTAGCTTGAATGATAAAAATCTAACAAATCTCTACTCTACATGTGAGATATAGTCATCATTTTCAGGACTTGCGCATAGGGGATGGTTTTTGATGCATGACTTAAAATATCATCAAAAATATGGTCTTAGGATGTAACATTTGTCTCTAAATCTCATGGTCCGTACATGGGACAGAAAATTACCACCACATAGGGAATCTTTTGAATGTAAGTTGGATATGTTCATGGCCATTTTCAGGTTTAGAACAACATGGATGGTTCATGATACCTAAGTAAAGGTTTCATGAGCCATAATTTGTGGGGTCCTTAGCCACTACATAGGCCTTATCAATGGGGACTTTGTCATGTGAGTAGGGTATGGTGTCCATTTAAAGTTTGTGACACCAAACCGAGTTTAATGCCAAAAATGTAGGTTATTGGGTCAAAATTTTATTGTACTTTAAGGCTCTTCATGGGCACCATGGATGGCTCTGATGGCATATATTTCCATAATTGTGGTACTTGATTATGAATTTGCAAAATTGAATGGTTATTTAGGTTATGTTGCTGGAAATTCTTGCCTCCTTAGGACAGAAGCTATTTCCCTATCCTGAAGCCCTTATAGCTAGAAAAAATGAGTTACAACAATGAGAAGCACATCCCCTAAGATTGATAAATGCTTGGAATGGATATTTTTACCTGTCATACAATGTGATGTGCCAGTCCTTTGGAAAGATGGACTTCTAATGGTTTACTTGCATGAAACACAACCAAATCACATACAAGATCAAAGCAACAAGTACAGTCTACAATCCTATGTTGATGACTAAGAAATTCAACATTAAAACAAGTGATCAATACACAATATGATTTTATGGGAAAGGAACTTTCATTTCATTAATAGAATAAGAGAGAGATTACAACCAAGAGCCTTAGTGTTGACAAGTCTCTTCTCAAGCAAGATCTTGCCTCCAAAGCTTCAAACTTGTCCACCTAGTTCCCACTCTCCTTAGCTATATTTGTCCAAAATTTTGGTATTGTAACATAATCTTCCTCCCTTTACACATGGGGGTGAGCCACTACTTATAGCCATGGGAGGATCAGAATGGTTGCGATTCTCATGGGTGAGGTGGAAGGGAGATCCTACAAGGAGGGATCTCGATTCCAGTTGGTCCAAGAGTTTAGGGATGAGGTTGCCATGACGCTAAGGTTCGAGAAGCTTTGTAAAACTTCTATTTTTAGCTTTAAAACTCGAGCACCACTCTTTGTCAACTATGACAGAGCATTAGCAGTAGGGCACCACTCATTATACAAAGGCATGTGGTAGTGGCACTACTTTTTGTTCATAGAAAACATGTGTTACACACTGGGGTAACACACTTTGTCCACAAGGAAAGTGCGATGGTGGACAAAGGCTTGAAATCACTGATCCAAGTCCAAATTCAACTTCATATATTGGGATTGAGAGGCAAGTTCTAATGTTTTTGTTCTCAGTATATGATGATGATGAGAAATAGGTATAATAGAATGCCCCCCAAAGCATGAGGCTAGAGGGATAGAATAGGTGAGGGATTTGCCAGAACAAGTTATCACTTCGAGGAAAGATTTCACTGATTGAAGATATTCAACAACCCAACTCATTTTGTAGTACATCAACACTTTGATTCAGATTTATATGACTCTCATCATGGTTGTGTACCAATACAAAGCAGATCCATGTGAGTTACAAACAATCATGGCTACTAGAATACAACGTAGATCCATGCGAAGAAGACTCAAACTTGGACATAGCTACCTGACGTACAATGTAGGTCTATGTCATACATATGCAAATTTGAACACAACCACGACCATACAAATGTTGATCCATGCTAGGACTCATACAAATACTCCATCGCAACCTGGGGAAAGCAATGAACGCTTTAACAGATACCCAGGGTCTTCATCTCATCTTCAGCAAAGTACGATTCTATCCATGTGATTACAATGTCTTGATGTCAAACATGGTAGAAACCACTTGAATACCTATCAATGATGAGAACCGCTAACAAGTGCGAGGGAGATCACCATTAATGTCTATGATTCCCAAGGTACCCTAGTACATTCATATGAATGTGAATAGATGATCTAATGTCGAACACCCGGTTCAATCTTTCTATCAAAGGTCATTGATGTGAAGCTATCGTCCAAAGTGAGAAAATATGTCATTGAGGCATATAGATCTCAAGGTAGTTAATTTGTTTCTAAGACTAATTCCTAGATTATTAGCTAAAGTCGACAAGAATAGTCTCATCGAAGGAGGGCCATGATGAATCCCGCATCGATGACATGAAACTCATAACAAAGTTTTGGAATTTGAGCATGATGTAACCATAGGACCGACTCAAAGGTAACTGACACAAAGGTAGTTTTGACTATAGATGCAAAATATCAACATGATTTTCCTTTGAACATCGGCTGGCACGATCAAAGACTTGACAACATTGACTTGATGAGGTGGATACCAAGACATAATGCGACGATGGATGATGCATTCTTTGAAAGACTCAAAGGAGTGACATGACCCATGAAAGTGGACCAACTCGGAAGCAAGTTGAATACCCAATTGACTGAATGAACTGCAAACAAGTGCCATATTCAAAGGTGACTACCAGCTGCCATTTATGGCAAATGAAATGTGGTTCCCTTCCCTTACTTTCCCCAACATGATTGATAAGTGCCTCTTTTTCAGTTTTATGAGTTCAAAGAGGGTAACAAACACTCGTTATAGCTTATCATATGATAATCCATTCTCACATGTTTTACGAACCTGAGAAATGAGGGGTTTGTTCCCAAAAGAGGGTCTCTCATTGTTTAGTTTAACGAGTCCATTGAAAGTAAACTCGGTGTCATTTGCGTTTAGAGAGTCTGAATGAAACGGAAGAAGACAACAAAAAGGTCATTTTTCGTATGATTTAGTCTCCGAGGCCCGAAAAAAGTATAAAATATTACCTTAAAGAACTCTTCTAGTCAACGACAAGAGTATTCCTTTTTCGTAACTTAGTCAATATGAACCAAAATAGGGGTAAATTGTTGTTGGAAAGACGACTCTTCAGGTACTTTTACGAGCGTGAAGAAGACAAGTTCACTCGGCGATCTTTTCACATTTTAGAAGTCTAAAAAGAGCTTAAAGAAGGCTCCATGAGGGTTTCTTTTTCGCGAAAAAGAGTTTAACGAGCCTGAAAGAGAAGTAAAATTTGACTCGGAAATTTAGTACTAGGTTTGACAAGCACGACTAAGATTTCAAAAATAGCGCTCATGAGCTTTTTCCGTTTTGTGTGAGGATGAAAAAGTAAAAAACAAACTCATTCATAACCAAGAGCTTCAATTTTCCAAACCCTACAAAACTTGAAAATGACCATTATACTCTAAAAATATTAAAAACTAGGATTTATAGGCTATTTGAGGGTAATTATATAACAAAATAATTAAAATAAATAAATAAAACCCAAAAATATGTCAATAAAAGCTAGTAAATAGTAAAAATACTTACCATTTTCATTTTTACCACTTGGAGAGCATTTTAGGGCCATTTGAATGCAAATTTTTAGATGAAGATTCTGGAGACATTACTCCACCATTTTTAGAACCGTTAGTTCCAAGTAAACCTTCAACCCATTTCCAAGATTTTGATGCTTTCCTTTTTCCATTTCATCCTAGATTTAGGGTTTTGGGGGCATTTATCCAAGGATAAAATGCGCCCATCGGGTAACACACATTTCCCTTTCGGGACAGGCGGTGCCCGAGTGACACCACACATTTTCCTATAGAAATGTGCGGTGGCATCGCTCTTTCCTAAAGAGAGACAGGCGGTGCTGCAAATACCCTGAACGTAGTAAAAAAACAAGCCAAAAGAAGTTTTTTTAGGTATTTCAAATGATTGGTTTTATGTCCTAATGCTTCATTTTGAATTTTTGGCAGGTCATATTCAACAAATATGGTGATCTAGAAGGAAAGGGAACACGAACTAGATGATATCAGAGCTGGGAATGATGCTGGCACTGTGGCTGCTTTGCGTGAGTGTGTCCTCCTGAAATTCTTCAACGTGCCTAGCATGAGATCACAAGTAAAGTTATTAGAGTACATTATCAGGACATGGAATCCTGAACAACAATATTTTGAGGTTGGGGCTCACATTTTGACACTGGAAGTAGAGGACATCTACTTCCTTATAGGATTATCGTGGTGAGGAGCACCAATTTCACTAACAGGTCCTCGTGGTGGGGAGATCACCACAGAGGGTCTTATTGATCATTATTGTTTTCCGGGTACCCAAATGTGTGGGAAGAAAATTCCCATCAAGGATGTCATGGATCTACCTTTGCACACAATACTCTTCACCAGGAAGTGCATCTCGAGGAGCAAGGGGCTCACCAAGCATCTCGTGCACACACGCTCTACACCATAGAGGCAATGGTGCCCACAATTTTCAATTGGGCAGAGGATTTACTTGTTACACTGAAGGAACAATTGATTAAATGTCGGTGAGGAGAGTTGAAGCAATTCGGCTATGGCACCATCTTAGTATCATTTTTCTTTGAGAGAGTACCCCATTTGGGGCCACAAGTGCCCTTCACTGATTTGAGGGCATGAGACCCTCGTATGCTACGTTGGGTGGAGATCATGGCCCGCCATGGTGGCGGAGGCTCCAGAGTAAAGTACATGACTGCATTCTTCCAGTGGTTAGACGATCAACTCCTCATGATTGAGGATTATGCATATGCTGGTACCGACTTCCGGGGAGATCCTGACCTGGCCCTACTAGGAGGTGCCCAGTGGGGTGATATAGGTAAGTGAGACACTAAGAATTTGATGTTTTTATGATTTTTATGTATGTTAATGAGACCTACTTTGCTCATGCAGATGTGGGACAGGCATGACCTGGGGGATCATCTCCCATTGACAGGTGAGCGGGGTTTTGCTTTGTTCATAGAGGAGACGATGAGTTGAACGAGCTTGAGGAGAACCTCGTCTAGTTGACCCTAGACATCCTAGACATCATTGTAGATTCCCTCCCTAGGAGGTACCAGAGACACACTATAGGAGTCTTAGGATGCTTTGGACGATTGCTAGGTAGAGTAGCCAGGGTTGTCATGTGTTATCATGAGAACCATTAGATCCCACATGATGTAGTCACTAAAAGCTATCTAGCTTCAATATTTTTTCCATTTTGTATATCTGAAAGCCAGCATGCTTCAGTTGGGGTCTCAAGACCACTTTTGTAAAAACACACTTCTGATATATATATATATATATACAGACTTATTGGCAACCTATCTATTTTTCAATTATGGAATGGTGTTTATATGAGTTATATGTATTTTTGCTGCTTATGTTTTTTTACAATGAACCATGTTTTTTACTTATCAAATATTACGTGTGAGCAATATACCAGTCCAACATGTAATTGGCTAATGAATCCACAACTATGTTACAAGATCTAGGAATATGTTGATAAGTAATAGTCTCAAATGACCTTTCTAACAAACATACTCTCCGAAAGAGACGAAGAAGTATGGGGTTCTATATGGCATAAACATGATTTAAATGAGAAACCACTAGCTAAGAGTCCATGAATACTACCAAATGATCAATGTCTCAAGATGTAGCTTCACTTAACAAACCTCTTACCACATGGTACTCGACACTGTTATTTGTGGTCGGACCTATACAAACCCCTCCTGAACTAACTAGGACATGAGCTTGGGAATAAAATACCCAGGCAGCTGATGCAAGGTTCAGAGTATGACAACAAGCACCATCAACAAAACCATAAAAATCCATTTGATCTGCATAAACAAAATATGGGATAAACAGTATTAACAAGAACTCAAAACCATATTAAAATAACCAAAACCACTAAAAGTATAAAAATGTACATATATACAAGGCACTAATGCAGAAGACATCTCAAACATATTACCTTTTCAGGTACAACCCATTGCCAGGTTGCCTGAAAGGTATCCCATCATAATCAACAAGCTCATAGGCCCCTGTTTCTAAGACTTTACTCATGATAAAAGGACCATACCACATGGATTCAAGCTTCCCTTTCCCAAGTTTGTCATGCTTCTAATCATAGGTCAGAAATAGATCTCCTTCATTAAACACACGAGGTTGAACTGATTTATCATATTGAGCCTTGACCCTTTTTTGTGCAACTCATTGGCCAATGTGACATCTCTTTGAGTCTCATCAAGGTTCAAAACATAAATAAAGTGTTCTTCTTCAGTAGAAGAGTTGGGCAGAAGCTCAACTGCAAGCTTGAGTGATGGAATTTCACACTCAATAGATAGGACAACTTCCAGCCCATAGACTAGTTAAAAGGGCATGAAACTAGTTATTGTTTTAACTAAATTTCTATAATCCCATAGTGCAGAGAAGAGAGCTAAGTGCCAATTAGAT
This sequence comes from Pseudotsuga menziesii, assembly GCA_001517045.1. Lineage (NCBI taxonomy): Eukaryota > Viridiplantae > Streptophyta > Pinopsida > Pinales > Pinaceae > Pseudotsuga > Pseudotsuga menziesii. The sequence continues at coordinate 97,816 of LPNX010435686.1, read as the reverse complement.
TTATGGTCTCCAACCATCCTATGAAGCATAGTCTTCAAGACCTTGTTAATGGATTCGACCTAGCCACTAGCTTGTGGATAGTAAGGGGTTGAGTTTTCATGACGAAAACCCAACTTGGTACTCATCTCAACCATCATCTGATTAAGGAAATGAGATCCATGATCAGTTACTGTGGCTTGTGGAACTCCAAACCTAGCTATGACGTGATTGAATAGGAATAGGGCGGCAGTCTTCCCATCCTCTGCATATGTAGGCATTGCCTCAACCCATTTTTTGAAATAATCCATGGCTACGATGATGTAACCATGCCCCCAACTGAGGTAGGATTACAATGCATAAATTCAATCCCCCATTTGGAAAAAGGACCAATGACAATGACAGGGTGTAACAGAGCAGGGGGATGCTCTTTTTTGGATAGAAAAGATGACAGGGTGGACAATTTTTAACTGCCTCATGACAATCTTTAAAGATTAAGGGCCAAAAATTCCCAGCGCGAAGGATTTTATGAGCTGTAGCCATCCTAGAAAGATGACCGCCACATGCTCCAGAGTGGTAGTCATTCATGGCCTGTTCAACCTCGTCATGAGTAAGACATCGTTACAGAATAGAGTCAATACCATGTCGGTATAATGTGGCATTTAGAATGAGGTAATACTTAGCGTGGTGACGGATGCGCCAGCGATCGTCACAGCATAGTTTGGGCTGAAATATTTGGGTCTGCAGATATATGGTTAAATCTCCATACCACGGGTCGGTCGTGCTTATCAGGAACAAGAATTCATCCGGAAATGAATCTTTGGGCTCAGCTTCTGTGAAAGCACGGGGAAGGTCACACATCAACTCCACGAAGACTAGAGGCCTCTTGGAAGTGGTCTTGGCGAACTCAAGATCAAATTCCTATGGGATGACAATCCAACAGGAATACTTGCCCCCTAGTACCTGACATGTTAGAATATAGTACATAGGGTTTTGATCCACAAGCATAGTAGTGGTGCAAAGTAAGATGTAGTGACAGAAACGTTGCACAACAATGATCATAGCCAAGGTTAGCTTCTCCATATGTGAGTAATGAATTTCGGAGTAAAAAAGACTCTTACTGAGGTAATATATCACATGTTCTTGCCCATTCAGATCTTCCTACACTAAAACCATACCAATGGGAGTAGGGGAGGCGACAATGTAAAGCAGAAAAATCTTTTGAGTAATTCAGAGGGTGAAAAATAGGTGAGTGTGTTATGGCATGTTTCAAATTATCAAAATCTGTTTGAGCTTGATCTTCCCAAAGAAAGGGAGTGTTCTTTTTCAAGGGACGCATGTAGCCATGCATTTTTTCTGCGAAATTGCTTACAAAATGATGAAGAAAGTTTGCCTTCCCTAGCAAACTTTGGAGTTCAATAATATCTATCAGAGGTGGTAAGCCCATGATAGCAACAATCTTTAAGGGATCAATTCGAATTCCATCCCTAGGAACAATGAAACCAAGTAAACGTCTAGTCTCAACACAAAAAACACAATTGTGTGGATTGAGCCGAATATGATAGTGACGACATCGAAGGAAAATGTGTCTAAGATGCCCTGAATGGTCTTCCCGCTGCTGTGAATGAGCAGGTAGGTCATCCATTTACGATTCCACTATGTGTTTGATGTCATGAAAGGCATAGGACATAGCTCGTTAAAAAGTAGCTCCAACGTTCTTCAAACCGAAAGGTAGCTTCCGATAAGCAAAGGTTCTCCATGAGCAAATAAATTTTGTTTTGTGTTGGTCGGTGGGTAAGATCTCAATCTGATTATAGTTGAAAAAGCCATCCATGAAAGAGAAAATGATGCTTCTAGCATAGTTATCGATGATCTGATCGATGTGAGGGGTAGGAAAGTTGTCCTTTGGACAAGCTTTGTTCAGGTCCCTAAAATTGATACAAACCCTAATAGTGCACTGCTTCTTGGCGACAGAAACAATATTAGACACCCACTCGGTTAAAGGCATGGGATAGATAAAACTAGCTTTCAAAAGCTTCTCAACTCCAGCTTTAATGGCTGCAACATTTCCTGGGTGGACCTAGCAAAGTTTCTGCCTAACATGTCTTGCTGTCGGGTATGTCTTGATCTCATGTACGATGATAGATGGATCAATCCTGGGCATTTCTTCATAAGTCCAGGAAAAAACATCACAAAAATCCTTAAAAAGAGCTCGATATTGTTCAATTTTCGTTACCGAGCAGTTCTGACCTATGTGGATATGCTCGACAACACCTGGCTTGATCGATATATTGAGGGGAATTGTTTTGGTTATGTTGCATAAATTCCCTTCAGAATCAACACCTTGCAGTAAGACAAGTGTTTGCAGATTCTCGACTATATCGGAACTAATCTGAGAAACAAAATCTGAATCTACTGAATTGGCATTAGGAAGAAATGATGATCGATGATGAAAATATTCCCATAAAGATTCATCCAAACTCATGATCTCTATAATGGACTCATCCAATGGAAAAGTATGTAAGAGATAGTCTAAAGTCAGGAGAGGGGAATCTAGCCAATAGGCAAGATGATAGGGATCTGATGCTAATAAATGATGATCATCTATGTATACATAAGAAATAGACTAAATAACATCATACAGGGCTTCATGAGGGCTCATAGAAGATGATTCATCAATCTCTTTTCCTCTAGGCATTCCCCCGGTCGTGGGAATATCATGTTTACCGTGGCAATTTCAGTACTAGGAGGGGCAGTGTTGGATGGAAAAACTCCCATGAGTGAAGGGTTTTTCAACAATCCAACTCCTACAGATTGATAGGGAGGAGGTGACTACCCTAACATAGGAACATTATTTGTCGTGAAAGCAGTAATACCCAATGAGCAATAATTAAATTGATCTATGGTCACAATTTTTCCTTGATGTGGGAATTGGAGCGTGCGAAAAACCAACGACGCAATGGTCGTCATAGCATAAAACCAATTCCTGCCTAATAATAAATTGTAATCAAGAGGAGCATCGACCACTTCATGAGGAGCATTAAGCATTTTTCTACAAGCAATGCCCCTTTACCTGTTCTCTGTGTTGGCTGCCCTTAAATGGGTCCTCAAATCCATTAGAGCTCTGCAAAGCACCTTCCTCTGACAAGGGGACAAAGCTTCTCATAGTTGGTCCTTGTTCAAATGGGAAACCGTTTTTCGTACAAAAAATGACGGGGGTCTTGGCCTTCGGGATCCGACTCAAAATAATGAAATATTAAGCGCTAAAATTTGGTGAAACTGGATCACCAAAAAAAGTAGCCCTTGGGCCCAGCTCTGGAACAAAAAATACGCTGCCAACTGGCCTGCTCAGAGCATTATAAGGTATTCACAGGACATAAAGGGTTCTCTCATATGGAATGCAACAAGCTCTCAACGTCACCTTGTCCACCAACACAACTTTTGGGAGATTCATGATGGCTCCTTAGCCAACTTCTGGACAGATTCCTGGAACCAACTCCCATGCTTGTAGTCTGTGCACAATCTTCATCATTGTCATTATACTTTTTTGCTCCCCAATCATGAAAAAATCAATACTTTTTGGGTCCAGGACACTCAATAGGACTTTCGTAACTAGTTGACCCATGACAGATGGCATCCGACTCAACAACAGGCTTGTTCTGACTCACTTTGGGAGGATCTTTAGCAAAGACTCATCAGAACTAGGCATGGCCTTGACATCCTCATATGGGGATACAAACCCAAAGGTATGTTCTCTATTAATGAAGCATACCATCTTTCCATCAATAGTCCCAATGAGTAACTTGAGCTTTGCTGGGCCAAAATTTGGGGGTTAAAAAGCTTGGCCCAAAGTGACAATTTTTCTATGGCTTGTGTTACACAAGCGCTTCCTCACATGGGACAATCTCCTCAAGCGAGGCTTAATTGGACCCTCGCAATGTGTCCTTTGCAAAGAACAATAGGAAACCATGGACCACCTTATGGATCAATCCTCCTTCTCCAGTAGACTCTAGGACAGGATTTCCTCCATTTGCAAGAGAACAAATCGCTGCAAGGGGACCATTTCAAAAACCATCAAGCGTTGGCACAACTGTCCTTATCAAGATCCTTTACTCAATAGGATATGGTGACTCATCCCATGTTTTATTATCTGGAATATCTGGAAGGAACATAATCTCAAGATCTTTGAAGGTAGAGTTAATCCTGTGGAAAGAGTTTGGGCCTCTTGTCATCAACACATAAAGTAAACTACTATGTTGCATAAGTGGCATGATCAGGACCTACATGCTACTCCCATGGAAAAAACCATTCTGGAGAGTTGGAAAATTTCCCCTCTTTAGGACTCCATTTCACCCACAACACAGGCTCACCACTCCTCCTTTCTCCAAAAGTGGAGAGGCCTGCCCCATGGATTTTTTAAACTCAACTTTGATGGGGCCTCCAAAGGGAATCTTGGAAAATCCAGTTATGAGGGGGTTTTCAGATCTTCCACCGGTCAGATTCTTCATGTCTTCTATGACATGCTAGGTATCGAAAGCAACAATGGAGCTGAATTAACGGGTCTACTCCAAGCAATCCGCATCGCCTTCAATCAGGATCTCTTTCCACTCATAGTGGAGGGGGACTCACAACTTATCCTAAACATGGTCATCAGATTGCATAATGGCACTAATTGCACCAAGGTTTCCCCCAGTCGAAGATTGGATTATGATCTACAACAATTAGCTCTCCTCCTTTCTCAACTTTCAGTGATCACCTTTCAGCACGTTCGACGTGAAGCTAACTCATTAGTGGATAAACTAGCCAATTGGGGAGTCTCTTCTATCTCTTTTCTGCAGCATTTCTCCCTAGAAGAGATTCCTAACTCCACTCTTAAGCATGACTACATCCAAATTGCCAAGGATGACATGCGCCCGGATGCGAGTGATCATGTGCCACATAGACAAGAGGGAGCAACTGTCGGGACACACAGTTGTCCTTTGACGTCACTCCCTTGACACCCCCTCATCTTGTCCTTAAATGCTTCGAGATGGCTTCCACCTCGAACGACAAGGGCTCTCCAAGTTCATGATGGGAAGTGGCCTCCTCTCCGTCACCTGATACTTTGCCTCTCCATGTAGAGTAATGGCGACCTTAATGGCGCCTCTAGATCTGTGTCTTCCCTTTATGGGTAGCTTGCTCATTATTTTTCACTGCATTTGCTCTCTCCTATTCAATCCTGCGAAGGTCGATCATTATGCAGAGTCAGAGGTGATGGGGGAGCGTTCCAGCCTACAGACTCCTGCACTCATCCTCTTTGTCGACGCTTAGAAGCTTCATTACTCTGTGCCTCTGGTCCAACTGATTATGTCCCATAGATTACGAGTCACGCCTAGACGGGGACGTGGTGGCCTTGGCAATGCCAATGAGTGCGTCAAAAGTCTCACAGCCTAAACCAACACAGATGGTTTTGATATGGAAATTCCTGCCTCTCTGCCAACTCTTAGACGATGGGGAGGATGAGCTTCCAAGTTCACATTCAACGGCAAACCGAATGCTCCTCCGCAGGCGTAATTACTGCACTGTAAAAAATCTTCTGTCTAGGCTTATCCTTTGTCTCACCGACTCTCAGATTGATCCCCCGAATCCTCCTTGAATCCATCTGCAGCTCCTATGGACATTGAACCCGCCTCCTCCTCCTCAGAGGACCATATCAAGCACAAAGCAAGGCAAAGCTGCTTTCAACATCACGATCAAGTATAGGAAAACCAAGCCGCTCCCGGTTATGCGGAGTTCCTCCAGCAGCGAGGAGGACACCATCAGTGAAGAGGATACCGACAGTGATGTCAAGAGTTCTGGAAAAGATGATGATCAAGCTTTTGTCAACCCACTTGCTCCCCCAGTCACTAGTCGACCAAACTCTTAGCCCAGTTTCGACTTCAGGGTTCCTATAGAGGAGGAGCCACCCTCCAAGACTTAATCCAGGTTTCATGGTTCCTGTGTTTTTTCTTTTTGACTTGGCCATCTTGGGTTTAGCCTCCCATGTTTACTACATAAGTCATTCTCAGTTTTTATGTTTTAATTAAATTGTCCTATTTCCATGATTTGTTTTCCCTTCCACAGGGAAGATCATTTTGTTTGTAAAATCCTGAATTCCCCTAAGGTGTAGATCCTAACTCTATCTCTGCCACATTCTGCTTGCAAAACTGTCACTATGAGCTATATTTTTGAATGTATTACTATTTTAATTCAATAGATTAGTCTCTAAAATTAAAAAAAAATATTAACTTTCAAGTTCGAAATATTTAAAATTATATTAACATTCTTAATTTTTAAAAACTTCTCTTAAATCTTTTTAAAATATAAAAATAAATCTTAAAACAACATATTTATAAAATCCAATAAAGTGGTTTCAATAAACCAAGAGTTTTTTCAATAAAACCCAAGGAAGTGGTTTCAATAGACATCATAGCCTTTTTGCCTAGGAGAAAATCCCAAAGAATAATTTGTCGGCTTTAAAACAGATGTATTATATTTCTACGCATCGAATTTTGTTGGCAGGGCTATTGGAGACTTTCGTGTTATTGCAGAGATGGCCGAGGAAGTGGAGGAGGAGATGATGGCCTTGGAAGCCATCTTCTATGACAGTTTCTCTAAGCTAGATGACCGTCGTTTCAGGCTTAGAATTGATCCAAATTCGGGCAATGACGATAGCACGGATCCAGAAGGACCTCCTCCACTGTTCGTAGAGATCTTATTGCCAGATGGGTATCCTCAGGTAATTCCAGAATTTGACATAAACAACCTCAACAACATGAAGTATTCCGAGGCTGCGAAGCATGCAATCCTTGAAGGTCTCCATTCTCAGGTGGGTTCTGTGATTCATCCGTCTGTTTGCATTAACATTTTGAACTTTAAAAAAGATGGGCGTTGTTCTATAGATTTTATTTCATCTTTTGATTGCAGATTAAAAATACCCTCAAATTAATGTAAATGTATGTTACACACACGAAAACATGTGTATCTAATTGTAAGTTAGAAGCAGTGCATTTTAACGCCCCCCAAGAAGCCTTCAATATAATTCGGTATCTAAAAGTGATTGGTTTGGCATCACTTTTCTAATATTTTGCCTGTATAATGAAATTTCTGAACCTGCTTGTCCATATTTCGTCCATAAGTCTCTGAAGTTCTAAAGGAATGGGCTTTTCTTCCATAACAATTGTGAGACGGAGATGGTTTATGAGGCATTACTCATATAAAAAACTTTGCCAATCTGGAAGTTGGCTTTGACGTTCAAGTCCTTGGATTGATGGCCACAAGCTCCCTCACTTTGGTATGAACATCCCCAGAAGTTTCAGTGTCATGCCTTGTGAGCCATTCTGGCTTGTGGTTGTTGACTATGTGATGTCTGTAAATGCAAACTATTATTCAGGCTTGTGGTTGTTGACTATGTGATGTCTGTAATTGCAAACTAGAAACTTTCTAAGTGGCATGTCGCTATGATGAGATTTCGGTCTACATTAATACTCTCCCTCTTCCTCTGTAGCTGTCGGAAGACCTTTTAAGGGCCCTTCTACCCAGGAAAGTTTATAGGCCCAATACTAATCCTTATACTTGGACTTTGCATGATACAGCTTTCAATGATGCCTTAGGTTAGTTTCTTGTGCATGTTTCTCCCCCGCCCCGTTGTTGTCAGTTTTTCATCCCATGTTGTTGTCACTTTTCAATCTATAGAATCATCTGACATGTTATTTCTGAGTTGAGTACTAGCTAAACGGCAGATGGCCAAGCGCTACAGTCCATGTTCTTCTAACACGGAGTGGATATCATGAGACATTCTGAGACTATTGTGGGTCATTTCCATATATCTTAGGGTTTGTCAGGCTATATCAGCAACACTGTTAAGGTTAAGTGGGGATGGTTGTTCTCTCCCACTCTTTTTGGTCTCTGTGTAGATGAGTTGGAACAATTGCTTAAGGAGACCGCCCATATAAATGACTGTTGCATTTTTCATCATGTTGTGGTCTCATTGCTTGATTTTGAAGATGATGTGGTACTCCTAGCCTCTTCATTATGAGATCCTCATCCACAATATCCCATGCCACAATAAATTCTCAGAACATCATAATATGCTTCGCAATTGTATCTTCATATTCACGAAATATTGGGATGGACTTGACCCAAACACATTTATTTGAATCATTTGGATATCCTAGAATATTGGAGAAATCTGGTGGAGCATACCGGTTGTGCATCCATGTTTCATCAAAGGATGCCATATCATATTCTTATTAATAGCTGAGGTTTGCTGTTTTGAATTGCACTTCTTTGATTTGTTTCCTTCAATGGAGTCGCCAAATATGACTTGGAAGGTTAGCCCTTAACAATAATCCTATCAAAGTACAAAGCAAATCTCACCTCTTGGGCTCGTTCTTGTAGAGTACCTCTTTATTTTTCTTTAGTGGAGTTGCTAGGAGAGACTTGGCAAATTAAATCAAAACAAATCTCACCAAAGTACAAAACAAGAACGTACTGGAGTCACACGAAAGATGTTTGATGTTTTTGAAAGATAAATGGATTCATTTTGGGCATCCCTCTTCAATGGAACGTCATCACTGTTCTTTGAGGTCCTCGACAATGACACCAAAGTGTTATCGTTCAAAATAACAACCTTAACACAACTAGGTTGTGTAGATCAAGGATAGCGTTGGTAAGCTCAGGAGAGAGTTAAACCCAATGTCACCACAATCTAACCTCTCAACACTTCAAGTAACTCCAAATCCAGGGGGAGACCCTAATCAATGAAAGATACCTG
>LPNX010435686.1:21262-85466 GCA_001517045.1 Pseudotsuga menziesii | reverse complement strand
GGGGGGCGTGGGGGCGTCTGGGAGTCCCCCTTCACCGAAGTGCGTTGCAGAACAGGGGACGCGCCCCTTTGTGCGTTTCCGAGAGTTTCTTGATTTTAGGGACGCTGGGAAATGTTTCCCCAGGAGCCCCCGAGCCCCTGGGGTGCAGGAAGCGAGGGGGGCGCGCCCCTGACCCTGGGGGGCGAGTCCCCGTGTAACATTGGGATTTTGGATGATAGTTGTTAAAACCCAAATTGCCAAATTTTAATATTATGAGTATAAAGTGCCTTGGTGAATTTTCCTACTTACTACAAAAGGTTTTTTCAGTGTTTTTAACTGATGAACAATACATGAAATTTCAAACAGAGAGAATTTAGCTGAGATACTCACCTGAAATTTGTGGATGCCTTCGTGGATGACGAGGATTGCCTCCTCATATATCAAATGGGAAATCCGGACAAGTTCTTGGTTGAATCATTTTGCTCAATGACCCAGGGCATCCTCTCTACCTACCACACGAAGGGAAAAGCAATAAGTATGACAAGCAAGATTGGGGTCTGCAAAATAAAAGTAATTAACAGAGAAATGAAGAGTTATAAAGAAGTAATCACTCCTTGTCAGAATCAATCTAAAGCAAGAGGTCAGGGTGAGTCCCCCCACCAATGCGCCTTCTCCTCAAATTGCCTTCTACACATGTAGAAGGAATTAGATACAAAGATACAAGAAATATGCCACAATATCCTCAGTGCAAGAGAGAGACAGCTTCAATCATCTTCACATTCATTCATCCACAAAAACACAAGTGTTTGATCCTAGAAAAAGTCTCTTTATTAAGAAGTTCCAATGCAAGAGCTCATGGTTTACAATGGGGGGAGCACCTCTCTTAATTAGATCGAGACCGTGTCCACTTTTCAACTAACTCTCATCCGATGGTTGAGATTATATCATCATCAACGGTGGAGATCTTTTAATCTTGTTCTACATACATGGATCAAGATAACCAAATCAGGAGGGGCACACTTTTGCCCAAGGACGCCGAAGTGAGGCGTAATACATCATAATATAAATGTATAACATGATAATACATGGGGGGGGGTCACCTTAGGGGCTCAATTCTCCCTAGGCCCCAATACAACATCATGGTACAAGATATATCATTGAATTACATCAAATGACCAAGATGAGGGGTGCCCCATGGGGGACATCCTCCTTAGGTGAGCCAAATAAATAATCTGAAACATGAAACCGAATGAAATTGGTGCAAATATGTCCAGAGAGCCATAACACATCATTGGGAAACATTTCCTTGCCATTTCCTTGACCACACAAGCCAAATCGATTTGCTCAGTGATTTTCCTAGTTAATTTTTTAGTGGTACATCCTCTGAAAGTAATAAAAATCATCATAACTTCCTTTAGTCTGAGAATTGGGGCAAATTGACTGCACAGAAGTGTCTGGAGACATGGTACTGGTGACTACTCATACCCCTTAGAGCGTTGTGGCGTCCTAAGAGAACCATATTGATTTGCAATCTGTAATAAAAAATGTGATCTGATTTGACCAATAATAAAGTGATAATAATCACTGATCATGAAAACCGAGGCCAAACTCTGAAAACTGAACTGCAGTATTGGTCTTGGGCATGTCTAGAGTAAATATAACCATTGTTGATCTTTGTAGTCACGACCTTGGGAACTATGTTTGACTTGGTCAACTAGGTTGACTAGGTCAAAGTACCAAAATTGAAGGTGAGCTACTGAACTAATCCTGCATGCAACCAAGGTAAGAAATGCTCCAAGATGTATATTAAAACCCAACTTAAATCATGCTAATCAAAATCACGGGGACAATAATAATAATGATAATCAATAAAATATACCTGTGCTTTTAGGCAATCTTTGAATCTTTCGGAAGTCCTTTGTATATGCCATACTTACAAAGTTTAATCAATTTGCTAATGCTGGGTGAAGGTGGAAAACAAGGCTAAGGAAAAAGGAAAATGACTTCTAGTTGACTTTGACCATGTGATCCCTACGAATAATAACGAATACACACAACCATAGTGACATATGCATGACAGATAACAATAGGGGATGGAGTTGTCTCAGAAATGGATAAAGTGCTTGGGCTTGTTTCCTTTAGGCTCGAGCAAGTATCCATTTAAAAATATTTAACAATTTGTAACATTTAATTTTAAGGCATTTAAATTTAACACAAGATAATAGCTAACCTACAAAGGCAGGTGCCTTGGAAAGCCTTTTGAGCTCCAGAAAATGACTAAGGCCTAGCCCCGCTGCCAATGAGTGTACATAGCCCCGACAAGTTTTCCTCACCTTGTTGTCGCAGAGACAAATGAGCCTTACATCATATAATAAATGAGTGCTCATCCTTTGGCCATTGACTAGTTTATAACATTTATATACATGCATTAGCACTTAAAAGCACTACTAATTACAGCTTGCCTTTTGCATCATTTAGATATAGCATTTATGTGTTCCGATGCTTTAGTGTCTAAAGACACTGTTGGTTGGAGCACTTGTTTTGAGGGCTAAAGGAAACCATCCGGTGAACTTGGCCACACTGACTAAGCCACATACTTCATAGCCAGAGACACAAAAAAAAACATGGAGTCAATCATGTACAGGGGTCAAAGTGCGGAAAAGGATCTTCAATCTCACAGGTCTCAATCAATCATAAGTTGTGGGAAAAAAACAATCATGGATGAAAATGGATGGATGAGGATAACTTATAAGTGATATATGGAACCGACATAAAATTAAATTTTAAAATTTGTGTAAAGTATGGCATAAGCAATGGTCTTCAACATCAGATTCTCTAATCATTCTCAACACAAGTTCATCATCAGTAGAACATATCATATAAGCATAAGTCACCATAATCATCATAGCATGACAAGTCAAAGGTGTTAATATACATCAGAGAGCAAAATCCTACCAAGAAGCAATATACTAGATCTCACCATATACATGTCTCTACCTTATGTGCCCGTCTGAACTGTGTATCGTCTCTGCTACTCTGCTCGAATGAACTATGTCATCACCAAAGTCATCTCAATGGACAAGGAGATCTCAGTCATGTCAAGGAAATACTCTGCATCTGCTACTGAATAAAGGCTTTGAGTGGCTCATACTGTAATATTGATCCATGCTGTATCCCATAAATATGTCTAGCTTAGAAAATAAAGAGAAAATATGTATGCTGCATCATAGTATCTCAACTACAACATGTATGTGATAATAGGTATACTATGACAATCGACATTATGTTAGAGTCTCTAGGAATTCAGTAGTATTTCATGATCACCTCAAGCACATAGATACCCAATACCATTTCTTAGAGACAAGGTTTAGAAGGGAGCAACTGTTCTTTAATGTGTTTCTTTAGATTCATAGGTTACAAACATTTTGATGAAGCCCCTAGCTAAGAGGAATTTAGAGAGGTTGAGAGAGAGGCTTGGATTGGTGGAGAACACTTTCCTCACAAAGAGGGGATGTTAGAGTTAACTTGTGTTGCTCAATTTGTGTTCACCTTCAGCAGAGGTGCACCTGTAACAAACCCTTGTTCCTCTTCATTCCTATGCAAATCAGTGTTAATGAGAGTGCAAAACCAAAAACAAAGAGGTGCTTTAATGATGATGAGGAGGTGCAATTAAGCAGAGTTACAGGGCATGCATGCCTTAAGTTAATTCCAATTTTAGTTGGTGTATTTTAATATTAGAATTGTTTTCTAATTTGAGTTGAGTTGTTTAGACTAATCTAAAGTGCATGGAGTGATTCCATCCTTAGACTAGGGTGCGGATCCCAATATTAGGGGGCACACTGCATGTGGGTTTTAATTGCAGTCTAGGTGCAATCAACTAGGTGTCTGACACATGCATTCATGTAGGCTGGGCGCTCTATCGTAGATGCCTAGCGTTAGGGTGTTGTCTTGTAAAACCCTAGCCTCCTTATTCAATAAAAGAAAGGCAGGGTCTCTACTATGTTGGTTATATAGTTAGGGTTTTGATCTATTGCATTGCACAACTTTTCCTTTCTAGTTAGTAGAGGAGGAAGATGTGATTGAGTGCTATAGAATTCTTGTTGTTCATATATTTTTTCAATTATCGATGTGTATATAGATCTAGCATTCTTAATTGTTGGTTTGTGAAATTTTTAGTTTTAAAGCTACCTAGTGTTTGTAGGAGTGTAGGGCTACTTACCATTAGTTGAAAATTCAACAACTTTGCGATCTAGTTCATCATGTTACATAGAACTATCGTAAACTATCACAAGTGAAGAATGTTAATATGGTAGTTGCAGTCCAAAAAATTAGCAGTGTAAAAGAAATTACACAATACCCAAAAGGTTTTCCAAATAGACTCATGTGTGCATTAGAAGAAAAAAAGGAAGGAATCGTTACTGAACCTAGGCCAATTGTCAAGATTAGTGTTCAAAATCAAAATGGTGAGTATAGAGATCATACATGTTAGCAATTTGAAGTCTGGAAACCAACAACACACTCTTTAATGTGGAAGATCATGTCCATTCACATACCTAGAAATATCCATGCCAAAAATTGTCATTGCAAGCAATATGAGTTCGTAGAATAATATCACTTAAAGGTGAAGAATTGTACTCAAAGGTGAAGAATAGTAATCAAAGGTAAATGATATACCGAGGGTAAAGAAGAGAATTTGAAGGTGAAAGTATAAGAATATTAATCACCAATATACGTAGAGCTAGTACAAGCTTACAATTCCCATTCTAAAGAACAACTCTATGACTCGACAAGATGCATGAGGGATAGAGATAATTAGGAACATGCCTAGATGAAGAAGAAATTGTTGTTGAAATGCTTTTGTAATGAAGATAATCACTTCCATATCTCAACTAGAGTATTTGAATATGAGTTGGTGCAACAATGTCATTTTAGTACACAAGGAGGGCAATCACCTTAAAAGAATGAAATTCAACCTATTATATTTGTGAGATTTTGAAACAGTGGAACTATAAGGCTATAAGCCAAATGGAGAAGTAATATAGTTAGCAATTCCTAGAAGAGAAAAGAATCCAAGTAAAGATCCAAACAATGTACTCTTTATTAACTAATTGAATTCTCAAATAGAGCTCATGAATGAATGCTTGATCGATGAGATGCAAGCTTACACATATAGGTAACCAAGCTAGGCTTAATTACATGCACAAGTATAAGACACAAGTATAAGAGCTAGTGTAAACTCAAGAGAAAATGACCTTGAATACCCAAGTGCACCCTACTTAGAAAGTAATATTGGGCATACGTTAGCTATTTAGTGTTTAACTAGACTAGAATAGCCTAGTGCGCCCTTGTGAGGAAGTTAACTAGGTTATACATGAGTTCTCTATTGTTAACTAGCGTAGAATAGGCGAGTGCGCTTTTGTTAGGAAGTGAAGTAACCATGCTTGAGTAGTCTAGTGTATAACTAGCCTAGAATAGCCTCATGAGGTAGTAAACTCAATCATGCATGAGCAACCAATGTTAACTGGACCTAGAACTCCAAGTAGGTACTTAGTTAGGTCATGCATGAGTTAATTGAAGTCTCAATAGCCAAAAGTAGCCTAGTAGGGTGCATTCTTCTTAAATAAGGGTTGAACTGCAATAGAATCCCTAAAAAAGGGGGCGAACTATAGTGACGGAGCCCTCCTTCCTTAAAAAGGGGGGTTACTCTAGTTAGGAGCGCCTTTGACCCTAAAAAGGGGGATTACTCAAGTAGGATCGCTATTGACCCTAAAGATAGGGAGAGAACTCCAGTAGGAGTGCTTTGGTCCCTAGCAATGGAAAAAAAGTGCATGTACAGTAATAACAACCCTAGTAACGTTGCTAAAGGTGCCAGAGCGATGCCAATAGAGTCTTGGGACACTAAGCTCCTTAGAGATGCTTCCCAACAACTCGCGGACCTTGAAAAATGTGTCAAAAGATGGCTGCAATTGGAACTACAGACCTGGTTTTTGCCTTAACCAGCCCCCAGTAATCACAAGAACACCAAATCTGCCACCAGATGGACTCCTAGGTGACTAGGGTTGGTAGAAGACTTTGTACTTGGATTGTATGGCACTTCAAAGTTGAATTTAGATGGTTGTACCAGTCATATTAGATCTGAAAAAACATACGATCCTTTTCACAAGAACCTTAGATCTCTCAAACTAGCCACAAAAAGTGGCGCCCCTTGAGGATTGACCATAAAATCAAGGGGGTGAATCACATCCTAGTGGATTAGATTCTTCAAGAATGCAATATTTTTTGAATTTTTTATATATTTGATTTTTAGGGCCTTTTCTATATTCATTTTTTAGGGATTTTTGGAATATAATATATATTTTTATGTTTTCGAATTAAGATGTAGAGATTTTATAAACTTTGAAGAAGTAGGAATTAGACTTTAGTCTTTTCTCTAGGGCAATGAGAGAAATCGGGGTCAACGTCTTCTCAAGAATTGGCAATCAAATGCTATTGAATTAGGGCAAAGAATAGAAACCCTAGGTCATAATAATCCTTGACCTAATTAGAACAAGAGAGAACACCAAAGCCCTAAACAAGAGGGATTCTCCTAGAGAAATGCCTCACCAAGCAAGATTAACTTAACATGAAATAAAACCCTAGAAACCGTTACCTTGGATGCACAAGCAATGCAAGACAAGAGACCAAATATCTTACCACATTTAATGAAAGGGAAAGAGAAGAGAAGCGAACCCTAAAATCCTTCCTCCACTTGAATTAGTCTTGAAAGATTTCAAAGAAAGCTTCAAAAATTCAAACTTGTCCTTGAAAACCCTAGAACTTGCCAAGAAGAGAGGTGCGCACCACTTCAAAGTCTCATATACCATAAGAGAAATAAAATTTCAGTCCTAATTAATCGCATGATCATGTTTACAAATGAGAGGAGGGTGCTATATTTATAGGGAAAAAGTATTAGCTTTTCCCTCCTCTAGGCTGACCTATCTAATTTTGAGTTAAAATCAATTTTTAGGGTTTGCCATCCATAATCCGGGCACTAAACCTCATAAAACATAAAAATAATGATAAAAAGTGATGATAGCGTCAACAAAGTGATGAGTTGAGCTTGGAAGGTGGACACGATGCCCTATCTAAGCCCAATAAATTGTCTTTTTCCCTCAACGCCCTCCTTGCTTGGTACGACCTTCAAAGTTTGCTTTTAGTGGTGGACGATTTGCATTTTTGACTATGATGACCAAAGGAAAGTGGGTAATACAAAAAAAAAGATCCAAGTGGGTATAATTGAGGTGGGCCAGAGCGAGTATAATAACCCTTACAAGTGCAATCAACTTTACAAAGCATGGAATTATGAGTGTGGCTAGGGGCTCCTAAGCCATGTGTTCTAAATGGAGTTACCCCAAAGTGCACCAATCCCTCTACTCAGGGCATAATTGCCTGACACAATGAGGAGTTACCACCCATCAAGGGGTAGTCAACAAGGCCACAAGACCAATGCTCCTTGAAATGAGGACCAAGAGAACTTGCCATGACCAACCAAGAGGTTTGGAGCATCAATAGACCAATACTTTTATATAAAGCAACCCCAACTTGGCCTTTTACAATGGCAAAAGGACCCCCCTCCTTGGCACATCTAGTAGGGTGCGCTGTCAAGAATCTAGGTCATAAAAACTGGCTCCAACTATGGGACATGTGCTTCTCTTTGGAGTGCAAGAGAGCCATTTGAATCTTCTAGTACCTATAGACCTACACATACTTCAAACAACAAAGAACGTCGAATGCATCGAAGGCAGACACATCTGTTTTGCCTTGTTCAAATCAAAATATGAAATGCATAAAAACAAGACAACAAGATGCAATGTTAAGGTAAAGAAAATGACACATCAAACGAACCTGAAATCTACTATGGTACAAGGATGTCTCGAAGACATCAGATATCACCTGAGTAAAAGATCTTTAAGGCTTTCCCATTAGCTGGCAAGGGAAACTTATGTCTGTTCAAATGGCTCAAGTGGATGAAGTTGGTACCTTCAACATCTTCACTTTGATGGGGACCCAACCAAAGACTTTCAAACTTACCATGTTTACGTGGTTTTTCATTTCTTTTGTTCCACATAAGGACGAGATCACCTTTCTCAAAATTCCATTGGTGGGATTTCTTGTCAAACTAACCTTTTGTCTTTTGGCTGTTGTACCAGGTGATCGAATTGTTTTCTTCGATTTTCATCTAGTTCAATCAATTGGTGGATTCGGCATTGGATCACTTCTGGATCTATTTGTCTCATCCTTTCTCGGTGTGGTTGGGCATCCTTTTTCAATCGAATAACATGTTAAATGATATCCTTGTTGTAAGTCTTCAAATCATCATGCGACCAGGCAAACACATCTTTGAACTCACAAATCAAACTTTCCAGTTCTTTTCTTTCTTTCGGGGTGATCCCTTTACCAATTTTCATGGGCCTAGGGTTCTCGAGAGACCCAACATTGATTTCTTCGAAGTCTTCTGGTTGAGGCATCCCTTCCTTTTTCTCTTTGTACTTGTCATTTCTATTAAAGACTTTCTCTAGCAGACCTTGTTTAGTAGGAATAGAATTTTTGATTTTTTTGTTCGGTGAGCCTTCCTCGCCCTAGTCAATCTTGTAGTTTGGAAATTCTTCCAAATTGATCATAAACCTCCATATTTGCTTGTCATCATCAAACCCCTACTAGTTTTTCAAGTTATTCGGCACAAAAGGCCTAAAAAATCTTTCCATTTCCCCCTTTTCTGTAAGGCTGTCACAAGGATAAAGAGTAGAGACTACTAACACATTAGCTTGTTCATTCTGAGATCTCGGTACTGCCTCTAATGCATCAAAATCCTCCATGGCCAACTGTTATGTATCCTTGTATCTTTTGAATCTTTCATTTTGCAAGTAAACTTCTTTTAACTGATTGAGTCTCTGCCTCGTCGAAGTTCATTGTCCAAAGCTTATCTATTTCCCTTTGAGAAGCAATGTTGGTAGCAAAAGTGAAAGATTCAAGAAATACATGGATACAATACAGTTGGCCATAGAAGATTTTGATGCATTAACTAGTTGCGTCTTGGACTTGTCGAAGTTCATTGTCAAAAGCTTATCTATATCACTTTGAGGAGCAATGTTGGTAGCAAAGACATTAATTATAGGACCCAACATTGTCTTGAAAATAAATTATTTCATTTCTTGGATCTTCCAAATATTCCACAGATGTCTTCTCATGAGTTCTCTATGCAATACTACAAAAGTACCTTCCATTGTTGGGATAGTAGCATATGATATATCCATTTGTATACTACCACCAAGGTCAGCAACCCACTTCCTTGATAATAGCATGTCTATGCCTTTGGTACATCAATGACAGTGATATCCATTAGTAACTCGATAGTAGGATGAGCAACGAGACATACCTGAATGTCCTTGATTAATTCACAAACATTGGCTTCATGGGAGTCCATGGCCATATATTCCAATAAGGCCTTGAGACCTTCAATCCTAACTTGTACATCACAGGTAAAAGCATAACGTTCATTGAGGCACCCGAATCCAACATACAGTTATGTAAAATCAAATCACCAATCATTAATGAGATAAACTTATAAAGAAAGGTTGATTATTTGGGTTCTTGTTTTTCTACAGGATTCATATTTCGGAAAATGATGGGCAGATCCTCATCTTCTTCCACGACACATATGATTTGTGTTGTCTCTCGAAACCCATATGAATCGACTATTTGGTTCTTCATTATTGGGATGTTTGCTAACTGAAGTAATGGAACAAGAACATTTATAGCACCTAAAGCACGTGAAACATCAAAATTGAATGTTTTATCATTAGTAATACCAATTGAAGACTTACCTATACTTACCTGAGCCCTTGGAGGAGTGTCGTCTTTAGGCACCTCTACACACCTTTGTTGGTTTATTTGAGGAAGAGTTCCCTTTCTCCTTTGGTAAGAAATGTCATTGAAACTATTATAGTACATTCTCTTGATCTCTTCAGGAGAAGGTATTTCCCCACACAACTTTGTGAGTTTATCAATTTCAAAGGATTTCTCTTTGACTTGCTGCATATTCATATAAGATAAGTGAAATTGTTGTTGATTTTTGAACAATTGTTACATGGCTCTGGATTACCTTCATTGCTTTGATTTTCATTCCTTTTCATTTCCTTGTAGAGAACACTTGTATTTTCATCATGGAAGTCTTGACATGCTCGACAAAAGTATGTAAAATCACCTACCATATTTGTCGGTTCCAATGATGTAGGAGGCCTTGAATTAGTTGGAGGACCATTGTTGAATTTTTTTTGGAGGAAACTTGTTATGACGTTGATTCCTTTCAATTTGAACAATCCGATTCTGTAGAGCAGTTGTCTGCTGAGTAAAATCAATTCTTAACTTCTTCTTTTCTTCAAGTATAAGGTTGGTTGCACTTTCGAGAGACTCACTAGCAAGAATTGTACTTGTCTTGGGATTTTTCTCAGCCTTAGCCCTTGGAGGATGCAAACTATTAGCCTTTCTTGATGCCCTCCAACTTTCTCCCAAATCCTTCACCTTTTTCTTAGCAACTTCCAAGTTCTGAGGTTTAGTTAGTCTAAGATGAAAGAGGAACTCACCTTGGAATGCATTCATATAATACGTCAAAATGATAGTGTCATTGTGTTAGTGAGTCCGAGGAATTTTCTACACAATATCATCAAATTTGTTATGAAATTCTTCATTAGCTTCAATCTCATTCCTCTTTATGTTAATAAGAGAATTTAATAAAAAACGAGGATACTTCTTTTCAACTCATTTATCAAAAAAGATCTCTTGCAACTTCTTATAAGTACTAATGCCATTATTAGGCAATCCAATAAGCCATTTCTTAGCCTCACCTTCTAAAGATAAAGCAAAACAACCTAAACTAGACATCAATGTGTTTAGCATCCTTTGTACGCATATATGATGTAAAAGTTGTTGGAGTTTGTGCAACTTCAGAAGCCATTCTTATTGTCCTCCTTCGGGAGTTGAACTTGTTGTAATCATTCATACAAACCCTAGAAAGAACAATCTAAGCCTTGGGGTGAAAAGCCAACAATAAAAGATTAAAATATAAATTATGAAATATAAAATTATATTGCTCTCCCAAGTGAAGTGGGCCCCAATTAAATTATGGGTGGGAAAACAGTATAAATAGGAGGCACCCCTCCTCATTATTTCACACAGCAACAACATAGCAGCAACACAACAATGACACAACAACTTAGAGAAGTGCGCAGTTTTTTGGGAGAGAGAGAAGTTTGCATACACTGCAGACTAAGACAGTTTTCAGGGTTTCCATCTTTGGAAAGCATTTCCATATTTTTCTTTTCTTTCTTCATTGTACTCTGATCTCAGAATTATTATCTCTAGACGGAGGTTGTTGGGTTTTCTTCCATTTGGGTTTCCCAGGTGAAAAATACTCGTGTTATTGTTCTGTGCTTTGTCTATCTTCTAGTGATCCTATTGATAAATGCAATTAAGATTTACTGCTATAATCTTAAGAAAATCTAACAAAAGATTTCTAGTGATAATCGTCACTAATAGCATTAGTTCCATTAAAAGTAGGTAATTTGCTAAGTTTTGGCAAGTCATGTGGATACCCTTGCATATGTGTAAAATCAAAAGGCACATCCAAAGCTTCCAACCAGGGAGTCGCCATTGGACTAATAGGATTAACAAATAAATGTCTAATATCTAGTAAAGTTTCAGAGGACAATTGGGCACTTACCTCCCTTACCTGGAGACGATGTCTTCTTCTTTGACGAACAAGTTCAGGTATAGGAACGAGATTAAGCTTAGCTCGAGGGTTTGTACTTGTGGAGTACTTCTTTGAGTTGTTTTCTTTAGTAGGAGTCACCAGATAAGACCTGTAAAGTCAGTCTTTAGCCATAATCTTATCGAAGTACAAAAAAAAACTTATTTCACTTTCCTGGTATAAAAAATGTTACACTTGTCAAGATTCTTTGGAAATGAATGAATTCGACCAGGGAACACCTCGTGAATGGGCTGTCGTTAATTGTCCTTTTGAGGTCTCCGACAACAGCGCCAAAAAATGTTACCGCTCAAACTAGCACCCTTCTAAAAGGTCACGAAAGTTGGTGCTAAGAGTGGAAACTAATCAAGATATGCACCCATTGTTAACACAATGCACTCATGCTTTAGGGCAACTCCTAGAGACCAAGAGGGAGTCCCTAATTGGTAATGAATCGGTAATGACTTGGATGGTTTGAATTTAATGACTCGGTTTACTAAAAACCACATAAAATATTTCAATTTTAAAGAAAAAAATATTTTAAATATTCTAATCCATGTTTCAATGCTGTAGCGCTGCTCTAGCCTCTATGAGTCCTCTAGTGAGTGGTACTACTACTTGTGACAGTGCAAACTGTAAACAAGTCTCTTTGTCTCACTTTACAGTCACCAGTGTTCACAACTTCACAGGCTAGTTGACTGAGTGACTGTCTCACAGAGTCACAGCACAAACTCACAACCACATTGCCACAGCCACCTCAGTCTTCACTCCTGAGCCCTCACAACGGCGTCAATTGTCAACATGAACTGGAACAGACTCAACGAGTCAATAGTAACATTGTTCGCTGGGTGCAGAAATTTTGCTCTGTGGTTTGATTGAAAATTTCAGTGATCACAATTAAGCGGCTGTCACTCGATCACTCAAGAATGATGGCAAATAGAGATGGGGGGTCATTTACAAAATTTAAGTGGTTTTCTTAACCTGTGGACCCACACACGCTAGAAAACATTAACTCACTATCCCTCCCTATCCAATGCATGACTCGGCCGATTTGAACGGTTCGGTACCAAACTGGACACCCGACCCGAATTGAAGGATGATTCAACTCGGCTTAGGGTCAACTCGGCCGAGTCTGAGTCTGAGTCCGAGTTGACCAATTTTTAAAACACTGGTATGAAGGTTTGCTGCTGTTACCAGAGGGACGCCAACAGAATATCCTCCAAAAATAGATGAAAACAACTTAGAACAATGCCAACTTACGTAGGAATGTGTGCCAAATAGAGAGGGATATAAACCATACATTTAGGGTAGCCAATAGATGAATAAAACAATTCTGGAAATGACTTACCAGATCTGGTTGGGTGCTAATAACAACCCTAGCAGCGTTGCTAAAGGTGCCAGAGAGCTACTAATAGTGTCTTGGGACACTAAGCTCCGTAGAGATGCTTCCTAACAGCTCGTGGAACTTGAAAAACATGTCAAAAGATGGCTGCAATTGGAACTGCAGACTTGGTTTATGCCCTAACCAGCCCCCAGAAATCACAAGAACACTAAATTCAGCCTTCAGATGGACTCCCAAGTGACTAGGGCTGGTCGAAGATGGCACTTCAAAGTTGAATTTAGATGGCTGTACCTGTCATATCAGATCTGAAAAAAGTGAAAAACATACGATCCTTTTCACAAGAACGGTAGAGCCTTAGATCTCTCAAACTAGCCACAAAAGGTGAAACCCTTGAGGGTTGACGGTTTGACCATAAAATCAAGGGGGTGAATCACATCTAGCAGATTAGATTCTTCAGGAATGCAAATTTTTTTGGATTTTTTATATATTTGATTTTTAAGGCTTTTTCTGTATGCAATTTTTTAGGCTTTTGGAATGTTTTTTGTATTTTTTCAAATAAAGATGTAGAGATTTTATAAACTTTGAAGAAGAGGGAATTAGACTTTAGTCTTATCCCTAGGGCAATGAGAAAAAATGGGGTCAATGTCCTCTCAAGAATCAGCATTTCAAATGCTATTGAATTAGGGCAAAGACTAGAAACCTTAGGTCGTAGTAGTCCTTGACCTAATTAGAACAAGCAAGAACACCAAAACCTAAACCAAGGGATTCTCCTAGAGAAATGCTTCACTAAGAAAGACTAACTTAGCATGAAATAAAACCCTAGAAACCTTAACTTGGATGCACAAGCAATGCAAGACAAGAGAAGAGACCAAAGATCTTACCACATTTAATGAAGGGAAAGAGAAGTGAAACAAACCATAAAATCCTTCCTCCACTCGATTTAGCTTTAAAAGATTGCAAAGAAACATTGAGACATTCAAACTTATCCTTGAAAACCCTAGAACTTGCCAAGAAGAGAGGTGCACACTACAAAATCTCATATACCACAAGAGAAATAGAATTTCAGTCATAATTGATCCCATGATCTTGTTTACAAATGAGAGGAGGGCACTATATTTATAGGGAAAAAGTCTTAGTTTTTCCCTCTAGGCCGACCTATCTAATTTTGAGTTAAAATCAACTTTTAGGGTTTGTCACCCACAAATCAGGGACTAAACCTCACAAAACAAAAATATAATGATAAGAAGTGCTGATAGCTTCAACAAAGTGAGGAGTTGAGCTTGAAAGGAGGATGTCATGCCCAATCTAACCCCAACAAAGTGTCTTTTTCCCTCACCACTGTCCTTCTTGCTTGGTAGGACCTTCAAAGCTTGCTTTTAGTGGTGGACGATTTTTATTTTTGACTAAGATTACCAAAGGGAAGGGGGTAATACAATAAAATAAGGTGCGAGTGGGTATAATTGAGGTGTGTTAGAGTGGGTATGACAACCCTTACAAGTGCAATCGCCTTTATAAAGCATGAAATCATGAGTGTAGCTAGGGGCTCCTAAGCCATGTGTGTCCTAATGAAATCACCCCAAAGTGCACCAATGCCTACCTAGGGCATAAAATCCCGGCATGATGAGGAGTTACCACCCGTCAAGGGGTAGTCAGCAGGGCCACAAGATGAGTACACCTTGAAATGAGGACCAAGAGGACCTGCCATGACCGACCAAGAGGTCTAGAGCATCGATATATCAACACTTTTCTCTAAAGTAGCCCCAACTTGGCCTTTTCACAATGGTAAAAGAACCCCCCTCCTTGTCACATTTAGTAGGGTGCATTGCAGAGAAGCTAGGGTGTAACAGAAGATAAAATGTATAAAAGTCAAAAGGAAACTAAAGGAGTTAGCCCCAACAAATAAAAATCGCTCCCCCCACTTTATATACTCGACTCATTCTTCTGCTTTATACATTGTGCTCTTTGCATCTCTCTTGATGTTGATTGGGTGTTTCATGTGAAATGCAATGGGTATTAAAATTTTCTTACGTAATCAACACTAGAAAACTCGATGTAATATTTAAAATTTTACTGCAGAATTATACAAGCAAGTAAAAACACTTATCTTTAATAGAATTTGTGCATGTGGAAATGGTTGTGTAGGAACAATTTTCTCCCCAGCCTTAGGTATACACTGCAGATATTACCTCAGTTGGGCTATTGGATGACAAGGGTGGAAGTCTACTTATTGGTAACCTCCCTCAGACACAACCCAGAATACTTCTGCATGCGCTTTGCCAGACAATAGAAACTGCAATGAATCTCAGTGCCAGCTGGACTGGTGCAAATTCATCCAGCACCCTTTATTGACACTCAATGTACAAGACTTTCCCTATTCCAAAGCTTGCACTAGCTCAACCTTCATAGCTAAGCTACAATTGTGGTGTAGATACTACAGCCAAGCTACAATTACAGTAATGGCCTTGTTCAGACAGTGCTGGTCCTCAAGAATCCCAACCCTGATCTCCTACTGGATGGATTCAAGCAAAATATTAGCTCAAGATGGTCAAGAAGTCAACACAAGTTCATGTCGTTGGCAGCAATCCATCCCAGGCTCTAATGCTCCCCACAATCAACCTCTAATGATTTCCAACAAATTCCAGCAATATCCTCTTAGCATCCGAGGAAAATATCCTCTTAGCAGCATCATGGTTTTTGGTTCATAACAACCAAGCCATAGCTGAAGGTGACTGGAGGAGGCAAAAGCATGAGGAAGAATAAATGATCAAGGTCAAAGTGTTGGCTTCTGTATGAACTTTGAAGATGTGCATGCCAAAAACGAGGTGTTGAAATTATTCCTAAAGTTGCAGCTACCATTTCATTTTCCCAAAGGGAATTCTTAGTTTGACAATTGGCAAGGTCAACGATCCACTTTTTCATCTCACCTCCTTTTCGGCTCTTGTTGCATCATAGCCCCCCTCTTGCTCCGAGGCAAATCAATGTTCCACATGCACTTTATAGTTTATAATATGTTTTATACTTTTAGATCATTGTCACCTAAAAGTTTAATTTAAGATTTCAACTTAGGAAAGGTTCTGATGCCTAAGTCTAATGTTCTCTAGTTTTGGTTCCGGAATTATCTAGGAGTTGTGTTTGCACTCCCACATTGTACTCATGCTGGTTGTACCCTTTTAGTCCCATTGACCTACTTTTGTGGTCATTCGTTGGACATTAATAAATTATCTTATCTTTTCTTATCTAGTGGGGCCTTGGCCTTGAGCTCCCACTATGAGCCTAAACATATGTACAAATTTACATCATATGTTTATTCAGGTTTTGAGCAAAGAATATCTGTTGTGCCCTTCCCATATTGTGTACTACATCTTTCCTGTATGTGTGCTGCTACAGGTTTGATTCACATTGTTGGTGGGACTCATTACTTTCTACTCTATCCCACCATAAGCGGTTGCAGATCTGCATAGACTATTTTGAATGCTGCAATATCTGTGATATTAAATACTTGCAAGCTTGATGTAAGGATTTTCTGCATAAAATTGAGATGGTTTGCCATTTTTTATTGCTTTGCTCTGCTGTGTGCATTTCACTCACCAGTTTTCTTCCGACTGTTATTAATTTCTGCTTAGGATTTCTAGAGAGCATAGTTGAGGCCTCAAATTAAACTAACTTCAGTATGGTAGATTGAGAATGATAGTTTCTTAAGTCACGGAAAGGTTAATTTTCTGATAATTTTCCTTTTCTTTACTGTGCTTTACAGAATGGCATGGAATGATTGCACCAGAGTGGAGAAAATTGATTTTAAAGTTTAATTGCTTCTTGTTCACAGGCATCGAATCAGACAGGAGAGAATATGTGTTACAACCTTGCAGAATGGTTGAAGGAAAACTTACCAGAATTCTTTCTTCTGAAGAATCTATCTGCAGTACGTTCTATTCTTCTTTGTGCTCTGATATAGTGAATATTTTAGTGAAATATATTAACTGTTGGTATATCCTAGTTATGGTAGAATTGACACTTCTTGATTTTAGTCTTGTTGGTTCCCAGAAATCAAGTTCAAATGAAAGTGATCTGATGGTTTTGTTGCTTGTTTCAAATTCCCTTTTTTGATTTATCCCTCATCCATAACATCTTTATTAAAGCACCTCATAATTCTAACTCAATTTTTGCATTACCTTAGGAAAATGACATGGTGATAGTTTATACTCCAGATACATTGATGGTTTGGTTTTTATTTTCCTGTCAGATAAGTGTTATTGCAATTTTCCTTTTACAATTTTAGCTTCTAGAATTTTCCCCGGCATCATAAATATTAAAAGCTAAGTAGAACCGTATCGCCATCTCATTTTCTGTTATAGACTATAGTATCCCTGAATGTAACTGGATCTTATTTCTTTTCATTCATATGACATTGTGATGAGGTGTTTAAAATTTTGCTGTCGAATTTGATATGCTTTTTCACTCCTTGGATTAACATTGGTGTCAAAACAAACAAATTTTGTTTACTCAATACAAATTTCATTGGTAATGCTTTTCTTAGGCAAGCCGATTTTTAGTTAGTTTTCAGATTCTGCAAAACTTGGTGTCAAAGCAAGTAAATTGTCTTTGCACAATACAAATTTCATAGGTAGTGTTCTTCTTAAGGAAGCCGATTTTTACTCAGTTTTAGATTCCTTGAACTCCTTAGCTATCGCTTGTTATCTCAGCCACAATTTTGACATGGTTTCCAGGTGTTAGTTTTCAAGTGGAGGTAATGCAGACACTGCATTCATAGGTTTTTGTCCTGAATAAGTCTTTGAAGGTGATTTATCCTGTATTAAATTATGCTCATAACTCCAAAAATATTTGAACAGTCGGCCTTTAACATGAATCTCAGAGTGTCAATCTTTTCTGTGGAGTCTATTTAGTTTTCTGTATTTTAACAGTATGATTTCCTTGTATATATACCTTATATAGTACGGTTTCCTTATATTATCTTTTAAGAATTCTAATGCCATAAATAATTCTTCTTGAGGTCTATTTGAGTGATTTCCAAAGAGTTTTCTTTATTTTTCTAGATTTGATTTCCCTGAAACCATTAAGGGCTTAATGTATTTGTGTGCAAAACAAACACACGGAAGAAATGGTAAGTAACTGTTCTACCTGGGATTGTTTTCACCAAGCTCTGATTTTGTGTGAAAACTTACAGAACATCGAGCTTAGAAGCTAGCGTTGTGAGTACATCAGACTTATCAAGTAAACGAAGTTAAAATTTAGCATGTGATTGGTTGCAGGATCATGATAGTGAAAATGTTGATGTATTGGGTCAGTCTGATGCAAAGGATGTAGCATCAAGCAAGAAGGATGCAAAAGAAAAGATGTCAAAGTCACAGAAGAGGCGATACTTTGATCGGTTTGGTGCTGGTGGAGAGAAGCCACGAGGGTGGAATTGGGTTTCCATTATATCACATGTAATCATCCTTTGCCCTATTGCACTTAGAATCATTGCAAAGGAAATGTTTCTCATTGTTGTGGTGAAGACTTGGAAAGCTGTCAGTCTAATTGTTATAGGCTTAATGTTTTTGAATAACTTTATTTGTTGCAGCAGGAAACAACATTTACCTTGTACTAGTCCACATTGTATATTTATTTGCTATGAGGGTAGCTTTCTTTCTACTCTTTTGATATGTTTTTCCATCTCAAAGAGTTCTTGAAACTCTTCTTGTTGAAAGTGTTTCCTTTAAACTCAAGAGAAGCATTGCAATCAGCTGGAAGGTGTTGCAACTATCCCAAAGAGTTTGGACACCACAAGTGGTGTGTCTGTGTGGGCAAAAGGGTCCTTAAGGGATGAACTGATGATCACAAGCACTTCCATTCGGCTACTGCTCATAATAGGGAGTGTACTGTTCCATTAAATATACTTATGATTTGCACCTGGCTCTGACTGCTAAGACTGCTTATTCATGTCTTTGGAGGAATTGAACCTTTGTGGGTGTTCTGACTTGCCACTTATTTCACCACTGAACCACAAACCGATTGACAAGAGATAATATTTTTGCCAATGGATTGAATGTTCCATGCCCTTTGAAAGGTTAGGTGCCTGATACTATACGAGTCAGTATACCTTTTATCTAGGAATTATAAAGCATGCAAAGTAATCTCTTAAATTCTGTACAGAATATGAGTCTGATTAACATAAGCCATCCCTTTATGCTTAATGAAATCCATGAGCATTTGTCACAAATTTTTAGAATACTATTATATATGTATTGCATATTTTAGTTTGGATTTGTTTGAGGTCAATTTATTAGGGATCAAGAGATGCAAACACTGCTTCCTTCATGAAGGGATTAAGAATAATGCCAGTCACTCATAGAAGTAAAAGGCTTTGCATATAGCACTTTCTAGGTTCAACCAGAGGTATTGCATCATGTTTAGTGCGTTAAAGCTAACGAAATAAGGAACCGCCTTAGAAAGGAATGCATATGCTTTAATGACAATGAGGTCTCACATGTATCCTAGGACGGTCAAGGCTCGTTTGAATTGTAGGAATACCAATTTGTCCAATTCATCCAATTCAGAATTGTAATCTTAATCATGACTTGTTCGGGTATATTCCACTGGAAGCTTCAATGTTTTGTCTTTGAACAACAAAGACTATGATGATTATGAAGTTTCAATGCAAAGGAACATGATGATGTAATCTATGGTGTCTAAATTAGGATCGACATGTAGGGCATGTGTAATAAATCCCTCCTATCCAAGTGCCCATAAAATTTTGCAAAAATACCAAAGGCAGAATAGGGAGCCTACAAAAGAACTTGGTGAACTATCAAACTTCTTCCAGGCTTTTACAATCCCAATTTTGGGCAAGATTCAAAGATATACATATTATTACAATATTGAAGAATATTATTTGTGTGTATGGGGATTTGCTTTGAAGATTTTGTGTTCCTAGCATTTTTCCATGGAACCAATGTGTTCTTCTCTCTGTGTTTGACAAATAGCTCTTCTGGTTGGGAAATTATTTCTCAATATGCATATTTTGTTGATTTTTCTGAGTTGCATCGAGAGCCATTCTCTTAGGAGAATGGAGACATTTGGGCCAGGACCAGGATGTGGACCCAGTCCAGCACTAGGGGGACTCAACCTAGAGTTGAGTGATCATTCTGTTGAATGATGATATCTGGTCAAGGACCACGATATGGACCCACTCCAGCACTGGGGGGACTCATCCTTGAGTTGAGTTACCATTCTATTGAATGGTGACATCTGGTCCGGGACCAGGATGTGGACCTAGTCCAGCACTGGGGGGACTCAACCTAGAGTTGAGTTATCATTCCGTTGAATGATGATTTTTGGTCAAGGACCACAATATGGACCCAGTCCAACACTGGGGGGACTCAACCTTGAGTTGAGTGACCATTATGTTGAATGGTGACATCTGGTCCGGGACCACGATGTGGACCAGTCTAGTGCTGGTGGACTCCACCTAGTTTTGAGTAGCCATTCCTTTTTAATGGAGGCACTTGGTCAGTTACCAGGACTTAGCTTGGGGCTGAGGGCCATTCTACGGGAGAATGGAGGCGCATGGTCTGTTACCAAGTATTTGACCTAGTGTCAAATTATGCAGCCTATGGTTGAGGCACCTGGTCTGTTACCAGGAAGACACTGTAAGCCCTAGATTGGGTCTAGGCATGTGTGACACTCTGACCCTTGATCAGTGGGCTTTGTGATCTTCTCCAAGGCTTAGCTACCCTTGGTTAAGACACCTTAGTACCCGATCTTGGTGTCACACAGAGTGTGTCTCTCTATTTATGATGATGTACTTTGAGTGGTGATGAAAGACCACGTTGACCACATGTGATGACCACAGGGGCACTTGAAGAAGACTAAAGCAAAAGTAAAAAATACATGAAGACCCTTAGTACCACTAAAGGCAAAAGTCAAAATTAGAAAAGAATAAAATATTAATATTTATATCTTTCTAATTTTGGTCCACTTACAGGTGACTCAAAGGATATAAAAGAAGATCAATCCATTTCATTATTACACACACTTGCTCTCACAGGTACAACTGCTCCATCAAAAGATCTCACAGGTTTTGAAGAAGAAGGCTTTTATGATTATGCCTTAGCATGGATGAATCTAGCTAGGGCATCATCATCCATTTGAAGAAGAACCCTAAGCTAGGGTTTCAACATCAAATTTGCAGAAGCTGGTTTTTTTTTATCTCATGGGCAGCTCCAAGTTTTTTTCTGGGCAGCTCTCCATCATCGAGCAGCCTCATATCTTCATCGGGAAGCCTCAGATCTTCACGGGCAACCCTCTATCTTTACGGGATGCCCCCTTCTTATCTTTCGGGTAGGCCACGTTAGGGCTTGGCACTATCGGCACCCTCGGGCAACCTTTAGCAGGCACACCTAGAGCCACTAGGCAGATCCATGAGGGCTGCTGTGGCCATACAGAACCTTCGGGAAGTCTATGGGCATACTCGTGAGGGTTTTGTAGCAGCCTGCAAGGCTGTTGGGTTTGCACAAGCCCTCGGGTAGCCTACAAGCCAACCCTGAAGGCCTCGGCCTGGGTAGCCTGCCCTCCAGGCAGTAGCAGGGCTGCAAAATAGAGCAGCCGGGCAGGAAGCAGCAAACAGGCAGCTGATAGGTATGGCCGCGCAGCTAACAAGTATGGCCGGGCAGCGGACAGGTATTTTCAGGCAGCACGGAAAGAAAATCAGGCAGGCAACGCAGTACGGAATAGGTATGGGTAGGTACATCAGATCTGGGTAGTCATACAGTCAGTTTTGGGCAGCCTGCAAATTGTTGGGCGAGAGAGAGAAATTAGGGCAGCAAGTCCTAATTTGTAAAAAAGCGTTACTTGGGCATTTTTTTGTGAAATTGGAAATTTGATCTTCTGTAATTGTGGTTTAACCCTATTAGGGTTTGTGGAATTTTTTGAAGAATTTCAGTCATCTCATTTACGAGATGAACTACTAATGCTTTTGGGGTTTTTGTCCTTTAAAGGTTTCCCCAATGAAAATTCTTGTGTTCAATGTGTTGATATGATTGATGTTGTTTACTGCACTTATCATTTGTTTAAAGTTAGTCTGCAAAATTTTTAAGTGTTCATGCTAATGCTAAAATTCAACATATTTCTAGTACATGGTCACATTGATTGTTAAAATTAGGTTTTTTTTTACAAAGAAATTGAAAACTTTACAAATTAATACTGAAATAAATATGACAACAGCAGTAAATAAAATCTAATTAACAAACCAAAACAAATTCAGATATGATAACCTACTTGAGTGTGAGAACCTTCCTTATACTCAGAGTTAACTTTTAGATAAGATCTTGCGTCTCAGGGGCAAGTCAACAAATGGAACAATTAATTGACCCTTACCTGAGGGTATGCACATACCTGAGAGAGAGAGAGAGAGAGAGAGAGAGAGAGAGAGAGAGTGTCGAAGAATAGGATTAGATAGCTACAGTAGAAGGTACAACAACTGTTGGGTACAGTACATCCTCTATCGACCCCAAGACATTAACCAAGATAGCCATCAAGTGGCCAATAGTGAATGGAAGCCACAAAACCCCCACAACAATTGATGGCATCCTTTTAGCAACCCATGATAGACCCAAACAACCAGCGGAAGGCACATATCAGACTTTACAGTGGACGACAACCTCAAAAGGGAACCTCAGCAAGGTAGCGGCAACTACAAACATATCCTAACGGGTAGCGACAACCTTAAAACAAACCACACAACAGATAAATAGTGACAGCTTACAAGGAGGCAAATGGCATACACAAAATAGTCCACACATGCAACGACCCTCTCAAACAGTCCAAAACACTCAAAACAGTCCACACAGGTAGCGACAGTCACAAGATGGCAAACGACACCCACAGAACAGTTCAGACAAGCTGTGGCAGTTACAAGTTGGCAAGTGACACCCTCAAAACAACCCACACAGGCAGCAACAACCTTAAATAGTCTAAAAACAGGAAGCAACAACCTCAAACGGTCCATGACTCACACGTGTGAAGAGAGGAAGGGTAAACAACCTTCAAAAGGAACAACCCTAAGTAGTAGATCAAAAACCAAGAAAGTGCCCAAGGACAAGGAGCAAAGAAATCGTAGACGTCACCCAAACAATGCTTCTGAAAACCCTAGATCAGACACACAATAAATCAGAGCTGAGTTACCTCTTAAAGATACCTTAACAATGAAGGCCAGGCTCAATTTATAGCCTCTCAATGATCCTTACAAGGTTCCACCTTCTATTTGTTCATTGAGGTTAGGGTTACCCATAAAGGTCAAGACGTCAAGCTTTTAGGAAAGCTCCCACATAAAAATATAATTTAATATTAAGACGTCTTAGGAGAGGGTACCAAAGACATGTTAAAGGGTTAAGTTACCACACTCAATGTGGATGCTAGCACATCGGACCAACAAGGGAGGGGTCAACACAGGACTAAGCCAACACAAGGATAACCAAAAGTCAACAAGAGGTGTAACAACAAGGTGGGAAAACAACCCTTCTAACCACAAGTTGCCAACCACAAGGATAACAAAGGAGGGAGCGACCAAGGTTCAACATAGGGCTAGACAAAAGAAACAACAACCCCTAAACCCTCTCTTAAGGTATGTGGTCCACATATGTGCCATGCAATAACTGGAAGTTCATCATCACCATATAAGGAAGGTTCACACTGGATGATGTGATCCTCTGGTCTTACTGATTGCTCCTAAGGTCAAGTGCTAGTGACTCCATCAAGGGGTGGCTGGTCCCTTCAGGAAAGAATCTAGCTCAACCATCTTGAATACCTAGGAGAGAAGGACATCACACATTATCATCATCTTGATTAACTAACCAAGATTCACTTGGTTAACTGACTAGGTTCCCTAGGGATCAACAAGGGGCCCTAGATAACTGCTATGGACTTATCTAACTTGGTCCCAAACCAAGTACCCTAGATAACTTCTAGGGGTATGCACTGCTTGGTCCTTGATCAAGAATCTCTTTGGTGTAACTGACCAGGAGGCCCTAGAGATCAGCTAAGGGATTTTGCCATGGCTCTGTACTATGTGGTCCCAAACCAAGATCCCTGAATAACTATTAGGGGCCCTAGATACTTGCTAGGGGCTTATACTACCTGGTTAACTGACCAAAAACCCTACTTAACTGACTAGGGTGCCATCCTCCCAAAGAATGGCTCTTGCAGTTGCATTATCTTTAACACTCCCTCTCAGCAAGAGAGGCATTCTCAACAACACTAAGCTTGCCTTGGAAGTATCTAGACTTCGACGAGGACAGAGGCTTAGTCAACACATTGGTAATCTGTTTATTTGATAGAACATATTGAAGTCTCTTCCCTTGTTGTATGAGAACCACTTTCCGCACGTCATTTTCCATTATTAACTGGAGATCTTCTATCATAGCATATTTCCAAACTTGATGTTTGGTTGTCTCCTCATAAGTGGAGGATTCTAAATCAGTGACGTGGTTCATCTGAGATTTCAAACCAGAGCACCCTTGAATCCTCTCAATAGGCTCCTTAATGGGACCAATTGAAGGTTTCTTGGCCTCCTCCCTCTGCTCATCTAAAAGAGATGACTCATGGACTTAGTTTTTTGAAATTGACATTTCTTGCACTTCCATGTCTATATCACTCGGAGGCTCTCTGAAGTAATGAGAAACAATTTCCTAATGGAAGATCACATCTCTACTTTTCTTTTCTACAATACCATTCTACTTGGGATTGTATGGCACAGTTGGCTCCCTCTTGATCTCTCAATCCTTCAAGATCGTCTTCTAACTTAACTGAAGAAGAGGCCATCTTCAAACTCTCATGACCATCCTACTGAAATTTGCCAAGAAACCCTTGCGACCAAGTTAGATAATATTCAAACCCTTAACTTAGGCTCTATGTAGGCTTGGTTAGGATGCAAAACAGAGCTACCTACAAACCTTAATCCTTGATTCCATGTTAAAATTAGGGCTATTTCACAAAAGAAATTGAAAACTTGTACTTTAATGCAAATTACAAATTAATACTGAAATAAATAGGACAACAACAGTAAATAGAATATAATTAACAAACCAAACCAAATTCAGATATGATAACCTACCTGAGTATGAGAACCTTCCTTATACTTAGAGTTAACTTTCAGATCATATCTTGCCTCTTAGAGGCAAGTCAATAAATGGAACAAAATTTGACCCATACTTGAGGGTATGCACATACCTGAGAAAGAGAGAGAGAGATAAAGTGTTGAAGAATAGGATTAGATAGTTACAGTAGGTAGAAGGTACAACAGTTGTTGCGGGTGCAGTACATCCAAGATCCACCCCAAGACATTAACCAAGATTGTCAACAAGTGCCCAACAGTGAATGGCAGCCACAAAACCCCCACAACAGTGGATGACAACCCTTTAGCAGCCCACGACAAACCCAAATAACTAGCGGCAACCACAAATCAGAATTTATAGTGGACTGCAGCCTCAAAAGGGAGCCTCAGCAAGGTAGCGGTAGACACAAACAGACCCTAACAGGCAACGACAACCTTAGAACAATCCACACAACAGACAAACAGTGACAAGGAGGCAAATGGAACCCACATAATAGTCCACACAGGCAGTGACTCTCTCAAACAACCCAGAAAAGTCAAGACGTCAAGCTTTTAGGAAAGCTCCCACATAAAAATATAATTTAATGGTAAGACATCGTAGGAGAGGGTACAAAGACATGTCAAAGGGTTAAGTTACCACACTCGAGGTGGATGCTAGCACATAGGACCAACAAGGGAGGGGTCAACACAAGACTAGGCCAACATGAGGCTATCCACAAGTCAACAAGAGGTGTAACAACAAGGTGAGAAAACAACCCTTTTAACCACAAGTCGCTAACCACAAGGATAACAAAGGAGGGAGCGACCAAGGTTCAACAAAAAGCTAAACAAAAGAAGCAACAACCCCTAAACCCCCTCTCTCAAGGTATGTGGTCCACATATTTCCTATGCAATTACTGGAAGTTCCATCATCACCATATAAGGAAGGTTCACTCTGGATGATGTGATCCTCTAGTCCTCTTGACTGCTCCTAAGGTTAAGTGCTAGTGACTCCATCAAGGGGTGGCTAGTACCTTGAGGAAACAACCTAGCTCAATGTTGACGGCCCGGTTTGTAGGTTGCTGGATAAAACTACAAGGCAATCAACAAAAGGAGAAAGTCCAACCAGAAAGGCTTCGAATCAATCCCATGCACAGACGATCCTATCCCCGAGTTGTTTGGGATGACTAATTCCTATGGATACAAGGCCTCCACTGGCACAAGGGTTTGTCGGATCAACAAGATCTGTTGTTAGAACAAGTGAGAAAAGATTCAAAGTAACTGATTCCTAGACTAACTGCTTAAGAAAAATTAAATAGGGTGAAAATTGGACTTAATATTGGACAATTGCAAAATATAATAGGCAAAAGAAATTAATTACTCAACGTACAAACATGCAAATTAAGATCAATCTTTTTAACCAACTTCAAATAAATCTTATACAAAACATTGCAATATCTAAAGGTTACAGATATACAACATATCCAAGAGGCAATACTAATTGACAAATCAGTACCAGAGATCACTAACTAATCATCAACTGTAAAATAGATCAAGTTGATCAAACAAAGACATTTGTTTAACATACATTCAACATGTCAACTGTGTAAGGAAAAATCAATACGTAGATCAACACATTAATAGATACAACCAATAATTAGCATGCCATAAAGATGGAAGAATGGCTAGAATTCATTAAAGACTTTTAATGAACAACCACGAAACATAGCATAAAATGACTGCAATTTTATTTACTTGCAAATAATTACAAAGTACAAAACATCACAAACTTTCCTGTTATGCAACTTGGCAGTCTGTTCTTCAGTATACTCCTAGGATTAATCTCCAAAGTTCCTCTCCCCACTTGGGAAAACCTTCCCCTTTAAATAATATTATAAATTTTACAAAAAAGGAAAATTCCCAAGATGTGGGATCACAAAATAAAACAATTTTAAGATTTGCCAAGGGAGGAATGCCACTTGGCATCTAAGTTCATCAAATCATCAATATCTAGATACTTTGCATGCTCCAGATGCACTTCCTCTCTTAAGATTTGGGATGCAATCTCCCTCTTCTTGACTTTCTTCCATTCTCCAAGATACACCTGTATCCTAACCATTGCAGCATTAGGTACCTCGATCCAGCTCGTGATTTCCTGCAAAGTGAGCTGGCTTACCCCCTGAATCTGCTCCTTAGCTGCAACGAAATTTCGTTCAACTTCCTCTAATTTGAGCTTAGGGGGAAGTGCCTGGTTAATCGGATCTAGAGAAGGCAGCTCCAAAAAACGGAGCAAAATTTCAGCAGCAGTCCACCTATCTTTGCATGCCGCTTGTCCATCTTTAATGATGGATTCCATTGCATCACAGATGCTCACCCAGGTTTCGATTGTAACTTCGGTTTTCTTGGTCTGAAGTTTATCCATCACTGACAAATCATCTGGTCTGTCTTTGATGTGTTTTTGCCAATCCAATATGTCATAAAACGCCTTGGCTGCTGCCATTCTTTGAGTATGATGATCATGTAAGACATCAGATTGTCGTTCAAATGAATTGTATAATTCTTGCATTTCATTGAAACCTTTATACAAACTGACCATAGACTAATAGAATTGATCATTAACTCTATATTCTAACTGCTTGAATTCTTTAGCTGTCAATGTGGGAAAAGATGAAGCAGCTGAAGCTAGCTGTGATTCCTGAAGTTGTTGCTCAAGGGTAGCAATCCGATTGGCCTGTTGCTGATTGAGCTGATCTGATTGCTCAAGCTGATGCTTGAGGTGGTCATTTTTCTTTTGCAATTGTTTCAGTCTGTCTTCATGCTCTTGTTTGAGGAGTTGGACTTCTTTTTTATGGTGTGCCTCACCTGCCACCAAATCCTGTTTGGCTTTTTGCAGTTCTTGCTCCTTGTTCAACAGATCTTTGTTTAGTTGTGAAACTGAATCATAATTGGCCCCTGCAAAAGCCCCTATGGCAGCTGCTGTGTTTAAGGCCCCTTGCTTGATGTCAGGGGAATCAGTCTTCTAGATGACTTGATTAAGAGCAGACACCTGTTTGATCGTGCCTTCTCTCGTCCTTTTAGTTTGAAGTTTATCCATCACTGACAAATCATCTGGTCTGTCTTTGATGTGTTTTTGCCAATCCAATATGTCGTAAAACGCCTTGGCTGCTGCCATTCTTTGAGTATGATGATCATGTAAGACATCAGATTGTCGTTCAAATGAATTGTATAATTCTTGCATTTCATTGAAACCTTTATACAAACTGACCATAGACTGATAGAATTGATCATTAACTCTATACTCTAACTGCTTGAATTCTTTAGCTGTCAATGTGGGAAAAGATGAAGCAGCTGAAGCTAGCTGTGATTCCTTAAGTTGTTGATCAAGGGTAGCAATCCGATTGGCATGTTGCTGATTGAGCTAATCTGATTGCTCAAGCTGATGCTTGAGGTGGTCATTCTTCTTCTGCAATTGTTTCAGTCTGTCTTCATGCTCTTGTTTGAGGAGTTGGACTTCTTTTTTATGGTGTGCCTCACCTGCCACCAAATCCTGTTTGGCTTTCTGCAGTTCTTGCTCCTTGTTCAACAGATCTTTGTTCAGTTGTGAAACTGAATCATAATTGGCCCCTCCAAAAGCCCCTATGGCAGCCACTGTGTTTAAGGCCCCTTGCTTGATGTCAGGGGAATCAGTTTTCTAGATGACTTGATTAAGAGTAGACACCTGTTTGATCGTGCCTTCTCTCGTCCTTTTAGTTCCCTTTTTCATTATGGCTTTGTCTTTCTTGCTCCAAAAGTACTTTCCAAAGGAGACCACAACATCCTGACCAAAATCTTCCATTCCTTCAGAAGCTGAAAGGGTTTCCTGTTGGGGGGTGACCAAGGGATTAGATTGTGATTGGGAGACCAGGATTTCCACACTGATGGGTGAAACGACCATTAGAGAAGTGGGAAAAATAGATACAAGGGATGAATAAGAAGTGAGAATAAGGGTATCAATTTGGGGAGAAAGATTGTAGAAATGGAGGGGATTTCTATTTTGGAAAATTGAATATGTGAGGATGTTGGGGTAGCGTGGGATGTATGGGAGGTCAATGAAATAGCTGGAGAGGAAGGGGAAGTCGGATTGGGCACTTCTGCCAATATCGATGGGTCTCTAGTGGTATCCTCAAGAATTGGTTTTAAATTTAATTCAGAGAAAGAAGACTGAGGAAATAAAGAATCAAAAATATTTTTAGACAACTGTGTACTAGGAATTGAAGATGTTAGAGAGGTGAGAATATTCACAGGGCATGTGGCAGGCCCAACTTCTTCCTCCAGGTCACTATCATTTTCATGAACTTCGATTTCAGGCTGCGATGGAGGTTCTACCTGTTGGACTGGAGGGATTTGCAGAGGCACTTGCTCTTGAAGAGCAAGTTGGGCTGTTGGTGCTGCCTATTCTTCTCTGGGCACTTCTTGAGGTATGTGCTCTGTTTGAGCAGCTGGTGCTTCTGGTACCTGTTGAAGAACAAGCTGAGTTCTTTGTCTCTTTTGAGCTCTTCCCCTTTATGCAAAGTTTCCAACATCCATGAAGGTTGAGTCGTCATAGGGGTCTCCATAACAGCCTTACCCTTATCTTTGGACTAAGTAGCCGAGGCAGAAGAAGTGCTTGTTGCTTGATCATTTGCCTCCTTTTCTATATTTTGCCTCTGAAGGTTCTCTTCTATGTCCAACTTTACTTTCCTGAAGTGGAGGGTGGACTTCTTCAGGTCCTTTTGATATTTGAAGACATGCGCCTTCAGATTTGGGTCAGTGATCTTGCCCAATGCTTCTTGAAAGTCAATAGCTGCTCTATAAATGGAGTCATCAGGCTGATCTTCATGAGCATATTAAAACTTAGCCCATTCTTGGGCAAAGAGACTAGCCAGATAAGCCTTAGGGTCATGCATTCTTCTGGGGGCTTCCCCCAGACTCAAATTTGAAATTTCTTTACCCTGCACAGTCGCATGGGTAAAATTCTACAGGACAAGAGAATCTAAACTCAATGGAAACTAAGGTGAAGCCATTCTTTTATGCCTTGCCAATTTTGGAAAAACCCCATCAATGACAGTTTGAAAGGCAAACTCTTGTAATACCATGCAGTCTGGAACTATTCTTGGCAGCAAATGCACTATGTTGCTGCCTCAAATTCTGATGTAGGAGAAATACTCTCCAACATACCAATCACCATGCAACGTAATCAATGCTCTGGCTCTCTCAGAAAATGTCGAAGCCTCAGCCTTGAAGATTTTATGATACATAGACCCAAGGAATAGGTCACAAATCTCGTACACCCGAGGGACAAAATTGTCCTCCCACATATTAGAACAGTAAATATGTATTGGCGGGGAATCCTTCTACCAATTCCAACCTAGGGAGGGAAAAGTAGAGGTCGAGCAGAAAACGTCCATTACATACCCTGGCTTTCTATTGGCCGCGGTCTTTTGATGCTTTTCAATTTCCTCCTTCAGATTCACAGATAGAATCTGAGCCCAATTGAAGGACTCACCCGTAAGTAAAATGTGATGGGTTGCTGGAACCCATTCGGCTTTGAATAGTGAACAATTTGCTGACCCATATAAACGACAAAACATGGCCGCAAGCAACAAATATGGTTCCTTGAACCAGGAAACAAGATAAGAATTACCTGGTTGGGGAGCAAACTCAGCTGGATTTTCCATCCAATATTTCACTACCTCCTCATAATTGAATCGGGAAATGGATTCATCAAGAAACTTGGAGCTCAGGAGCTATTTGGGAGGTCCAAGTGCATATGCCTTGGCAAAAGTGTCAGGGTGGAAAGAGGCCACAAAGGTACCGATATGGTCGTTAAACATACGGTCGTTAGGCTTAGCATGATCCAGTGCCCACTTAACCGGGTCTGTATAGGGCATAAAAGGAGGTCTCGAAGCAATGAGGTGGAGCTGTGAACTGCGAATTCTTAGATAGGCGGGCTGGTCACGAGGAACAGTCGAGAAATCATCATTGTCGAAAATGGAGTAAATTCTCGACCAATCTAGATGCAGGGTTTTAGAGACATGCCCACTAGTATTCGTGAACACTCCGACGTTGGGGTCTTTGCTTTTCTGCTCCTACAGAGTAGTTTTCGACCTTGTGTTTCTAGGTGTAGTAGACGCCATTTCTATTTGAAAATTAGCAACCATGGTTAAAAGCTTACTATAGTCTAGAAATAACAAAATAAATGATCGTGAAGGATAAAACTTACCGGTAGGAAGCTTTGAAAACCAGAGAACTCGTGAGCTTGAGCAAGAAAAATCAACAGTAAAAATATTCAAGGGCAGTAAAAAATGTAGGTGAAAATGGTAAAAACTTCATAAAATCGAACAGACTAAATAGCCCAAATCTCAACGTCAAAACAGATCTAAACCCTAGATCTAGCATAAACGGACGGTTGAGATCAAGGCGAGAAAATAAAATGCGTGAGTAAAAAAAATTAGAAAATTTTGGATTTCGGTGTTTCTGCCTTCCGGATTCCGCCTTCGGAAAGCGGAAGCCAGAAAGAAATTTATTGAGCAAGAAAAAATATTGAAGCTCCGCGTTCCGCATTCCGAATAGGTGGAAAGCGGAAAGCGGAAAAATAAGAAAACAAAAAAGTGCGACAAATGACTTTTCCGGCTTCCACATTCCGCATAGCAGAAGGCGGAAGTCGGAAACAAAATAAAGGTTTTATTGCGAAGAAGTGATTTTCGATTTCTGCATTCCTCATAACGGAAAGTGGAAGTCGAAAAAACAACCTTTTATTGAACAAAAAATGACAATCCCACGATCCGCCTTAGCGAAAAGCAGAAGCCGGAAATTTTTTTCCCGAAATCCTCCAAAAAAAGGATTTACCCTCCAAAAAAAGGATTTACGCGATCTGACTTAGCGAAAAGCGAAATGCAAAAAGCGGAAACGCAAAATAATACTTATGAAAAGAAAAAGGTCCTTCCAAAATCCACAAAACCCAAAAAAAAAAAGGCTAACGAGGAAATTTTATTAAGTCAAAAACATTATTCTTACAGTTTAAGGATTTCCATATGAAGATCATGGCTTCAAAAGTCGATTAAAAATTTAATGTGGCTCCCATTTTGATGGCTCAAAATGGGATCTGTTGCGAGCAGCAACACTCAACCATCTCGAAGACCTAGGAGAGAAGGACATCACACATCATCATTATCTTGATTAACTGACCAACATCCACCTGGTTAATTGACTAGGTCCCCTAAGGATCAACTAGGGGCCATAGATAACTGCTAGGGACTTATATGACTTGGTCCTAGACTAAGTACCCTAGATAATTGATAGGGGTATGTACTATGCACTGCTTTGTTTGACCAAGAATCTCTTTGGTGTAACTGACCAGGAGGCCCTAGTGATTAACTAGGGGCTTTTGACATGGCTCTGTACTGCGTGGTCCCAGACTAAGATCCCTAGATAATTGCTAGGGGCTTATACTTCTTGGTTGACTGACTAGGGTGCCATCCTCCCAGAGAATGGCTCTCGCAGTTGCATTATCTTTAGCATTGATCAGTTGGAATGAAAGCAAGAAAAACAAACATCAAAATTGACGAGGACATAGAAGGGTAACATCCATCTAGTTAACCGTTTGTTTTCCATCAAATACATATCTTGGGAAACTTATCGGGTACTTCCCCTCATTCCAAGGATAGTACTCGGAGTATACCTGATTCTTTAGTGTCAATTTTCCTAACTCTCGATGAATACTTTCCTTACGTTAAATTAATAATCTGATATTTAATTTATAGAATTGTAATTCTTCACAAAGCAGTATTCACACATATACTTGGAAAATGAACAACGGAAGCATAAACATACTACACACAATTTACTCTTTCAAATCATATTTTCATTAATAGATCAAAGCTTACAAGGAAACCTCCACAGCTACTGAAAACATGTAGCTGCACCGTACACCCAACTGAAGCAAAAATATGCACACTTATTGAGGAAATCTGCCCACTGAAAACTGAGAAAATCAGCCACTACTTATTGTGTAGTTGTCCGTACGACTGTATGGAGTTGTTCTGTACGACTGTAAAAACATGTCTGTACGATTGTACAAATTTCCGTATGGACCTGTATGGCTATACAGATCTGTTGTTCAAATTTGTACTACTATACATATCTTCTTTTGTTGCTGCCTGCTCACTAAAATCTACCTAGTTGTTGAATTGGGCTCCTCTCCAACGCTCTAACTTTGCGATGAGTTTCTTCACCTTATGGTCAAACTATCTTCCAGTAAAGAATGAATGTGTCTTAACACTCTACCTTGACTTGCCTTTATACTTGTGCTGAAACCCTAATTTCTTAGTGAGATGTACGGTTGAGATTAATCTAATTCACTAATGTATCAAAATAACACTTTATTAGACCCAACAACTAAATACAAGACTTTCACATTATTATTGAAGTGAGTTACAAAATAGATTTGGCTTGGACAATTTCTTGCATGTTTGACACTGAATCTGTGTGGAAGTTCCTGTTTGAGCTACAAACATCAACACTCCCTCTTAGCGAGGAAGGAATTCCGAACCATTCCCTGTTTGTCTCTGAATGCTTCAAACTTCCCTTTTGCTAAAAGGGCTTGGTTAGAATATAGCAACCTGTTGGTCTGTGGGTACATATTGGAGCTTCGTTACTCCCTTTTGAATCTTGTCTCAAATGAAATGATATCTAATCTCGAGGTGCTTGGATCTGTCATGAAAAAATGGATTCTCAAAGAATGTGATACAAATTTGATTATCATAGTAACTCACTGTGGGATGCAACTCCTAATCAAATAAACCTGCAAGCAACTTGCAAAGCCAGATGGCTTCATAACTAGTTGTACAATTGCTATATACTTTGCCTATACTGATTTGAGTGCTATGAAAGTCTGCTTCCAGTTGAACCAAGATATCATCATTGATCCCAAGCTGAAACAACACCTTGAGGTGCTTTTTTTGTTTGATGCACTGCTTACCCAGTCCAAGTCTCTATACCCTTGCAACTTCACTTCACCATTTCCAAGATATCTCAACCTATACTCCATTGTGTCTCAAGCATTTGAGCACATGTTTTGCTGCTGCCCAATGCTCCTACCTCAGATCCACCATGAATTGACTCAAGGTGTTCACAGGAGAACATGTATTTGGCCTAGTGTTGACCATATACACTAAGGAACCTATTAGCTGCTTGTACAAAGTGGGATCCACCAAATCTAAATTTGAAGTCGTTACCTTCTTCAGATTAGTGATCTTAGGGTGGCAATAGGTTTGTAGTCCTTCATTTGAATTCTCTTCAGGATCTTGACTGCAACCCAAGGAAAACAAAGATAGCCTTCTATGCTAAGCACTTCTTGGAGCTAAGGGACGGACTCATTGTTTGGCCTCAGTATACTCTCCGCCATTGGATGCATGCTCTTCGCATTCCCTTAGGACAATTCAGAGTGGAATCTCATAGACTTCGGGTAGAGATGAACCACTAGGTTGACCGATCTTACAAGACTTTCCATCTATGCAATCTTCAAGAGGTCGAGAGTGAGGAACACTTCATCTTTCGCTACCCCATCTACTATGAGATCAGAGGGAGGTTCCATTTCCTATTTAGAGGGACCTCAGCCTTCACTAGCTTCTTCATATACCACGATCAGAGATGCATGTCATTATTCATGTAGGAGGCCCTAAGGTTCCAAGCCCATATTCTTGAGCCTCCTACCAGATAAGATTCTACCTAGCGGATCACTTCCTTTTTCACGGTGCTACTCTTAGGGAGGGAGGGGCACTAAGAGATAGATTGACATCAACGTAGCTTTAGACTCCAAATCAGTGTGGACACGTGGGGCCTTCCCTCGTCCCTTGAGATCTCAGTGACTTGATTAGACTAAACCTCTCCCCACGAGGCAAAAGTGATCTCCTAGGCCCTAGTGGTGGGTTACCTTCTCTAGACAACAACGTAGAGGGCGACTTAGACATTCCACCAGTTCTTCCTCCAAAAAACATACTATTCTTAGTTTCCTTCATTCGACCTAGGGTGTTAGGAGAGATGGGTCT
Organism: Pseudotsuga menziesii; assembly: GCA_001517045.1. Taxonomy (NCBI): domain Eukaryota; kingdom Viridiplantae; phylum Streptophyta; class Pinopsida; order Pinales; family Pinaceae; genus Pseudotsuga; species Pseudotsuga menziesii. Next base: position 50,211 of record LPNX010435686.1, on the reverse strand, counting down.
ATCCCTTTATAGACCTATCTCATTTTTTGGATTTCTTTTCTCTTGGATCCTTTATTGTGTATTTCTCCATCCCTGTGCAGTCTCCCATACTTGGAATCAAGGGCTTTCCATGCCTTAGCATAGGTTTCTCCTCTCTTCTCTTCTCTTCTCTACCTTACTTTCTTTTTTTGCATATTTCCTTTTATAGCAGACCTTTTGGTACTCCTGCTTTGTAATGACATCATTGTACTTGATAGTCCCATTGACATACTTTTGTGGTCATTAGTCGGACATTAATAAAAATATCTTATCTTATGATATCTACCAAACCTCCAACTTCAAGAAGTAATGCATCATGCCAATGTCCTTCGTCTTGAACTTAGCTGCCATATCTACATAGTTATGCCCTAGATTTTCTGATATCACCCTAGGTACACCCCAAACTCTTTGCAACACACATTACTAACTTGCCAAGGGGGATCCTTTTGCCATTGTAAAAGGCCAAGTTCGGGTTATTTTATGTAAAAGCATTGATCTATCGGTGGTCCAGATCTTTGGTCGGTCATGGCAGGTCCTCTTGGTCCTCATTTCAAGATGTACTGGTCTTGTGGCCCTATTGACTACCTCTTGATGGGTGGTAACTTCTCATCATGTTGGGCATTTATGCCTTGGGTAGGTATTGGTGCACTTTGGCGTGACTCCATTAGGACACATGGCTTAGGGGCCCTTGTTGATGTTTCTCCAGTTTGCACCATCGGGCATACATTCTCCCAAATTGGTCATGTTGATTTAACCAAGGGAGAATGATACATTCACCCTTGGAGCCTGTGTCATATGGCTAGAGTTGAATGGACCAGGAAGGGACAATCTTTCTCCCATTATCCTGAGTCATATGGCTTGGGGAGATTGGCCCCAGGGTGCTCTCACATTGCCTACTTCGGGATGGAGTGATCTATTCTATATTAGAGCCGATATGACTTGTTTATTTGATAGGGGCTTTCATCCCCTAGTGGAATATACAAATCTAATCTAATGCCGAAATGACGTAGCTCTATGAAGTGTCCAGGACTTCTTAGTGGGTCTATTCAACATTAGAGCTCTATGTGTGAATGGACATGCATGTGAGATGATCATCAACAAGGCTCATGGACAACGTGAAGAAGAAATAACCAAGAAAACAAGTGAACCATTGAAGAAGTCCCAAAAAGCATTAAAGAAGCCCGAGAAATATTGAAGACAACAAGTAGAAGTCGTCCCTAGAAGAAAAGTACAAGTTAGTCCAAAAGTGAAATTAAGTTGACTTGAAGTGTATAAATAAAAGGTCAAACATTTTCGTTTTCATCATTACAAGATCAGATCGTCTCTTCTCTACTAGTGCAAGGAAAATTTCTTATGGCTAGTGTTTTCTTCATAATGATGGTGATGTACTTGTCATATTGGATCGATTTCTTCTCTAGAAAAGTTGTGTTTTCTCCCAGGTTTGGGTTTCCCAGGATAAATATTGTGTCCACTGCGCATGGATATCTTTTTGTGATTCTCTTTTGTTTCTGCTGCAATTTAAAGTTCAAATTTCAGTGTGCAATTTAAAGTTGAAATTTCAATGATAACAGTGGGATGAAATTACTGTTTGAAAAGTCATTAGGAAGTAATTACCAAGATTTGAAAATTGTATTTCTTAATTGCTATAAGAAAAATTCAACAGCCCCTAGCCACACATGACTTCATGCTTTGTAAATATGATTGCACTTGTAGGGGTTGTCACACTCACTCTAGCACACCTCATTCATACCCACTTGGACCTCAATTCATTATATTACCCCGTTTCCTTTGGTCATCTTAGTAAAAAATGCAACTTGTCCACCACTAAAAGCTTCTTTGAAGGCTATACGAACCAAAGGAGGGCATTGAGGGAAAAAGACAATTGTTGGGGTTAGATGGGGCATGATGTCTTCCTTCCAAGATCAACTTTTCATCTTGTTGAAGCTATCGTCACTTTTTATCATTATTTTTATGTTTTATGAGGTTTAGTCCCCAGATTGTGGGTGACAAACCTTAAAAAATGATTTTAACTCAAAATTAGGTACGATGGCCAAGAGGAGGGAAAAATTAGACTTTTTCCCTATAAATATAGTGCCCTCCTCTCATTTGTAGCCATTATCATGGGATCAAATATGAGTGAATTTTTATTCTTACTCATGTACATGAGATCTTAAGTGGTGCACACCTCTCTTCTTGGCAATTTCTAGGGTTTTTCAAGGAAAATTTTGGTTTTTGAGGCTTCTGTACTATCTTTCAAGGCTAATTCAAGGAGGGATTCTAGGGTTTGGTTCTCTTCTCCTTCTCTTTGTTAAAAGTGGTAAGATCTTGAAGCTCTTGTCTTGCATTGCTTTTGTATCAGGTAAGAGTATTCTAGGGTTTCATCTATATTAGGTGAGTCTTGTTGGTGAGGCATTCCTCTTAAAGGATCCCTCTTGTTTTGGGCCTTGGCATCTTGTTTGTCCTAATTAGTTCAAATGCTAACATAACCTAGGGTTTCTTAGCCTTTCCCTAAGCATTGGATTGTCAATTCGCGGGAGAACGCTGGCCATAATTTTTCTCTTTGCCCTAGGAATAAGACCTAGGTCAATTTCTTTCATCTCCCCTTTCTCAAATTGACAAAATCCTATGTATTATATTTGAAAAATACAAAACATCAGATATATAGAAAAACCCAAAAAATCAAATATGTTAAAAAATTCAAAGAAATATTTGTTTGCCATGTACTTTGAAGTTGTATTGAGTTTACTTGCAAAAATTCAAAAATGTATACTTCTATTATAATTTCTGAGTTCTTTATCTTTTTGAAAAAATCCCTAAAAGGGTAATTTTTTTTTTGTTTTTTTTTGCATTTTTAGGTTGGTTTTTGCCCTAAACTAGGGTGATGTCAATCCTAGAAGTGTGACGTAAACTTTGAGGTGTTGCTGCAGCCTTAGTGCAGGTTTGTTATTGTAGGTACTGTTGATTTTGTACCTAGGAAAGTGTTCCTCTAGGTGACTTTAGCCTTAGTCACTTAAAAATGAGAAATTTAAGTGACCCTTGCATTAAATGACTTAAGTGGAGCATTTAATGTGACTTTAGAGATTAAAGTCAAGTTTGATAAATTTAAGTGGGTAAGTAAAATTAATTTTTATGAGAATTAAAAAAGTGCATTTATTCTCATCCCTAGATCTAATCTAATCTCAGCCATTGGATTAGATGACTCTTCACCTACCTAGGGTTTAATCGAAAAGCAAGGGAAAAGACAAAATACATTCATTCTTGAGAGAAGAGTGAGCGAGAAGAGAGAGCAGGAGAGAGGCACGAGTTTCGAGGCACCCAGTTAAAGAGTTTTACAGTGGGCACGAAAACTGAGACAACATTTATTGCTTGGCACAGATTTTGAGGTGAACTCAGGCATAGAAATCGAGAAGGACAGCCACGGTTCTCGAGACAACAGGCAGTTTTTCTAGGCACGGATTTCGAGACAGTACAGTAGCATTTAATGCAGTCCGTACAACACGATTTTTGAGACTGTTTGGCACATAAATCGAGGGCAAAAATCTGCTGTTATTTTCTGGCACATTTTTCGAGAAAGAAAAGGCACAAAAATCGAGACAACTCATGCACAGAAAACGAGGCAGCCTGCTGGGTTATTTGCGTTGCTTGAGATAAGTTGTATTTTGACTGTAAAAGACTGTCTGAAATTTTCCTAGAAGAAATAATAAATCTCTCTCTCTGATTGGTTTTCTCCTTGTGGGTTTTTCTAGGGCCATTGGCCAAAAATTTTTGAGTACTGTGTGTTGAATGAATGTCCATTTATTTTTATTTTCTGCCATGAAAGATTAAGTTACAACAGTGTTTTTTAAGTCTGAAAATTTATGATAATTTCCAGCCTTGTATTTTTTTTGGGTTGGCCATTAAACTGTGATATTTTCTACTATTAAACCGGAGGTTGAAACTGAGCAAAAACTTACATGGTATCAGAGCTGAGTGGGGCAAAAAATTAATTTTTGCAGACAGAAAAGTATTTTCCAGAATTCAGAAATATCTTTTGACAGTTAGCAGAATTTTGTTGAAACTTGTTCTTTGAGAAAAATGACTTCTACTGGACTGAGAATGGAGGATAGGCTTGATGGGGCAGGGAACTTTATCCCATGGAAGGCTCGGATATTGCTTGTGTTGGAGGAGAATGAGTTGTGGGAGGAGGTAGTCAGAAATACTACAGCCAATCCCATTGTGATTCCTGCTTCTATCGATGCGGTAGCATTTGTTGCCTTCAACAAGAAGGATATTAAGGCTAGGAGGATTATCCTAGATGTTGTTAAAGACCATCTAAATCCCCACATTTCAGGGAAAAATCGTGCACATGAGATGTGAATTGCTTTGACTGGCTTGTTCAGAGTTCAAACGAGAATAAGAATATGGTTTTGAGGGAGAAGCTGAAGAGTATCAAGATGGTCAAAGGGGAGGTTGTGATGACTTATCTTACTAGGATCTCTCAGGTGAGAGATGAGCTTGCAGCAGTTGGGGTGGTTGTTCCTGGTGCTGAGCTGGTGCGGACAACTATGAATGGGGTGTCACAACCTTGGGCTGTGTTTGTACAGGGCTTGGTGGCTACGGACAACTTACCTTCATGGGACAAGATTTGTGATGATTTTGTTCAGGAGGAGATTCGGAGGGGTCGTTTGCATTGTAGTGCTTCTACTAGTAGAGAGGATGAGGAGGATGTGGCCTTGACAGCGAAGGGGAAGAAGAAGAACAAGAAGGGTCCCAAGAAGGGTGGGTCCAAGTAGCAAGATGGGCAGAAGAAGGATTTGAGCACTGTAAAGGGCTTTGTATGTCAGAAGATGGGACACTATGCTGGTCAGTGTCCGAACAAGAAGAAGAAGCAGTAGTAGACAACAAATTCAGCGGAGGTCGATGACTTTGCAGCCAGATTTCAGAGTAAGTTTTCTTTGTGCACTGGGCATATTGATAGAGAGAGAGCATCTATTATCACCAGTGTGGATGTTGATAGAGAGAGGGAGTTTTCCTTGGTGACAGACCATTCCTACAGTGCATCTACTTCCAACACTTGGTATATTGATAGCAGAGCCTTGAGCCACCTGACAGGTGCTCGTGAGATGTTCTCCAAGCTTTCATAGACAGAGACTGATGTGGAGGTGGTGTTGGGAGATGATTTTGCAGTTAGAGCAGTTTGGCATGGGACCATTACCTTTTAGAGGGAATCCATGAGTCCCATGGTGTTGAGAGATGTATTGTATGTACCTGTGCTGAAGAAGAACCTGGTTTCAGTTTCCATGATTGAGGATTAGGGTGTTGGGGTGTCCTTCCTAGATGGACATGTGTGTGTGTTTCCCAAGACTTCTGGACCATCTGCTTCAGTTGCCATTGGACTTAGTTGTGGGAAACTGTATAGGCTCTTATTTCAGCCTCAACATGCCTTGGCACATAGCAACGACAATGAGCTTTGTGAGCTTTGGCATAGGAGGATGGCTCACTTGCATCATCCATCTATGGGGTTGTCGAGACATATGGTTATAGGTTTACCAAAGTTCAACACAAAGCATAGTGATGTGTGTAGGGGGTGTGCTTTGGGAAAGTACACCAAGACTGCTTTTCCTAGCAGTGATAGCAGGTCAGCAGGGATTCTTGACTTGCTACATTCAGATTTGTGTGGACTGATGTCATCTGTTTCCTTGAGAGGATATGAGTACTATGTGACATTCATTGATGATCATTCTAGGAAGACCTGGATCTACTTCCTGAAGAGCAAGAAATCTGAGGAGGTCTTGTAGAGGTTCCAAGAGTTCAAAGCTCTTGTGGAGAACTAGACAGGGAGGAAGATCCGAGTTCTCAGATCGGATAACGGGGGTGAGTATATCTTCATGGAGTTTGATGGATATTGCAGACAGGAGGGTATCAGGAGGCAGTTGATGGTTCCATATACTCCAGAGCAGAATGGAGTAGCAGAGAGGAAGAATAGGTCTATTGTTGGATCAGCTAGAGCTATGTTACATGACTAGTCACTTCCTTTCTTTCTCTGGGCTGAGGCTTGCAGCACAACTGTATATTTTTAGAATGGGAGTCCCCATCGTGCCGTGGGGAACATGACACCCGAGGAATGTTTTTAAGGCAAGAAGCCTGAGGTTAGCCATTTTCGCATATTTGGTAGTTTGACTTATTCTCATGTTCCTTCTGAGAAGAGGACAAAGTTGGAGCCCACTGCAGAGAAGGGCATCTTTGTGGGCTATGATGAGACTTCGAAGGCCTTCCCTATTTACCTTCCTTCTCAGAGGAAAGTTGTTGCAAGGAGGGATGTGAAGTTTGAGTAAGAGCGGGCCTTCAAGAAGTCGAGAGAGTTGGAGTAGGGAGAGCAATAGGTTCCTGCACCTCAGGAAGTTACACAGGTACCATAAGCACAGCAGACAGGTTCACAGGTTTCCAGAGTTACTGGACCACACAGTGCATGCACAAGTTCACCAGTTTCAGTGGTTCAGCCAGCAGGGTCTTCAGGGACAGGTTTTGGGTCTCAGATTATAGGTTCACCGTATAGAGGATCAGGATCACATGGTACACCAGCTTCTGGTTCACAGGTTACTGAGGTTTCCACCTCTAGTAGTTCTTCAGATGATGATCGACCAATGTGGGAGCAACCTCCAAGGAAGAAGGCACCTAAGTGGCTTCGAGATACCTTGAAGGAAGCTTAAGAGTTTGGGACACCCAGAGAGCCAGTGAGGTCTATTCAGATGCTAGACAGATTGGGCATGCTTTTGATAGCTAGTTTATGTATTTCAGAGCCTTCTACTTTTGAGGAGGCCTCCCAACATCATGTTTGGCGAGATGCCATGATGGATGAGTACCATTCCATCATGAAGAACGATGTGTGGGAGATAGTTTTGAGACCAATGTGGGAGATGGTGACTTCTTGGTGGCTTTACAAGCTAAAGCATTCAACGGATGGGATGTGGAGAAGTACAAGGCCAGATTTGTAGCGCGGGGGTTTTCATAGGTTGAGGGTGTTGATTATGATGAGACCTTTGCGCTGGTTGCTCGGTATACTTCGAACAGGGCATTGATTTCCATTGCAGCAAATATGGGTTGGAAGATCCATCAAATGGATGTGAAGACCGCATTTCTCAATGGAATCATACAGGAGGAGATTTATGTTGAGCAACCTCAGGGCTTTGAGATTCATGAGAGAAAGTCTCATGTTTGCAGGCTGAAGAAAGCCTTGTATGGGCTGAAGCAAGCTCCTAGAGTTTGGTACTCCAGGATCGATTCTTACTTGCAGAGGATGGGGTTTCAGAAGAGTGAAGCAGATCCGAATCTCTATTTCATCATGGTTGGAGATGATCCGCTTATTCTTCTGTTATATGTTGTTGACTTGTTTATCACAGGGGAAGAGAGACCCATTGTAGCTTGCAAGAAAGATCTTGCTTCAGAGTATGAGATGACAAATATTGGGTTGATGCACTATTTTCTGGGATTGGAGGTTTGTTAGGAGTTGGGACATATTTTCCTGGGGCAGGGAAAGTATGCGGTTGATATTTTGAGGAGATTTAGGATGGAGGATTGCAGGCCGATGTTGACACCGATGATCACCAACTGGAAGAAGCTTCATGCTTCTGAGGGAGAGTTGGTGAATCCTACATTATATCGTCAGCTCATTGGTTCATTGATGTATCTGGTCAACTCTCGGCCAGATTTGTGTTTTGCAGTGAACACTCTTAGTCAGTTCATGGTCGAGCCTAGCAGTGTGCATTGGGTAGTTGCAAAACATGTTTTGCGATACCTAGCAGGGATAGTGGATTATGGTCTGGACTACAAGAGGTCGAATGGGATCAGATTGGTTGGTTATACAAACTCAGATTGGGCAGGCATTGTGGCAGACCGGAAGAGCACTTCCGGATGTTGTTTCAGTTTGGGCTCGGCAACAGTGTTGTGGTTCAATCGAAAGCATAAATCTGTTGCTTTGAGTTTTGCTGAGGCTGAGTATATGGCAACAAGTTAGGCCAGCTGCGAGGCGCTGTGGCTTCGCAAGTTGTTGGTGAATTTATTTGGTCAGGAGCTGAGGCCTATGATGATCTACTGTGACAATTAGAGTTGCATCCAACTCTCTCAGAATCCAGTATTTCATGACCGGTCAAAGCATATTGAGATCATGTATCATTTTATCCGAGATTATGTTCAGAGAGGAGCAGTACTTTACAGTACATTTCCACTGATCAGCAGGGTGCAGATATTCTGACGAAATCTTTTGGGAGGGGCAAGTTTGTCTTCTTTAGAGACAAGTTGGGAGTGGTGTAGAACACTTTCCTCGGTAAGAGGGAGTGTTGATTTTGTACCTAGGAAAGTGTTTCCCTAAAAGACTTTAGCCTTAGTCACTTAAAAAGGGGAATACTAAGTGACACTTGCATTAAATGACTTAAGTGGAGCATTTAATGTGACTTTAGAGATTAAAGTCAGGTTTGATAAATTTAAGTGGGTGAGTAAAATTAATTTTTATGAGAATTAAAAAAGTACATTTATTCTCATCCCTAGATCTAATCTAATCTCAGCCATTGGATTAGATGGCTCTTCACCTACCTAGGGTTTAATCAAAAAGCAAGGGAAAAGTTTAATCAAAAAGCAAGGGAAAAGGCAAAATACATTCATTCTTGAGAGAAGAGTGAGCGAGAAGAGAGAGCAGGAGAGAGGCACAAGTTTCGAGGCACCCAGCTAAAGAGTTTTACAGTGGGCACGAAAACTGAGACAACATTTATTGCTTGGCACATATTTCGAGGAGAGTACAGGCATCTATACAGTACGGATTTTGGGAACAGTTTTCGAGGTGAACTGAGGCACAGAAATCGAGGACATGCACGGTTCTCGAGGCAGCAGACAATTTTTCCAGGCATGGATTTCGAGACAGTAAGGCCGCATTTAATGCAGTCTGTACAACACGATTTTTGAGACTGTTTGGCACATAAATCGAGGACAGAAATCAGCTGTTATTTTCTGGCACATTTTTTGAGAAGGAAAAAGGCACAAAAATCGAGACAACTCATGCACAAAAAACGAGGCAGCCTGCTGGGTTATTTGCGTTGGTTGAGATAAGTTGTGTTTTGACTATAAATGACTGTCTGAAATTTTCCTAGAAGAAATAATAAATCTCTCTCTCTGACTGGTTTTCTCCTTGTGGGTTTTTCTAGGGCCATTGGCTACAAATTTCTGAGTACTGTGTGTTGAATGAATGTGCATTTATTTTTATATTCTACCATGAAAGATTAAGTTACAGCAGTGTTGGCTATTAAACTGTATTTTTTTTGGGTTGGCCATTAAACTGTGATATTTTCTACTATTAAATCAGAGGCTGAAATTGAGCAAAAACTTACAGCTACAGTCATCTACTTGGGTGGCTTCAAGCCCTAAGGGGGCTAGAAGAGATACATACATCACACTAAAGCATTGTTGGGTATTCTTGGGAGTTTTTGAAGTGCTAGATCGAGTCACTTTATCATTTTGGCAGGCCAGTACAGATCTGAAGTTGTTTGAACAACCATATATTGCAGCGTGTGTTGAGATTCAAAATTATCATAGGATTCCATTCAAACTATGAAGCATCATCTCATACCTATGAAAGCCTAATTAAATAAGCCTAAGTTACATCCAAGAGCTTACAAACTCGATATTGGTTGGTAAGAGGTAAGAGGTATTTTACTCATGATTTCCAAGGGTTTGATTGAAGTTTCATACAAGTTAATTGGTGCTGGTCTTGTATTGTGTTTTATTGATACATATTAATAGCAAGATAGTGCTAGTTCATATTGTTCCTAACCTCCTAGTCTTGTGAGTGTTTATTGAATATCTTATTGACTCCATAAGGCACTTGGTGATTAATCTAGTTGGACGGTTTATCGTTAGAAATAGAGTTTTTGTTGTTGTATTTTACAGGGTTACTTATACAATCATTTGGGAAGCCTCTTGTGGTTGAAGGAGCAATGCTTAAAGGGAGATGAGAGTGTATTGTGGTGACAATGGGAGCATCTCCTGATTAGTTTCCTCCCTTCACACCGACCTTCATGACCATTCGGAGGGTACTAATTTGAGCAATAATAATGGTCATTATTTAGACATTAATAAAATTATCTTATCTTATCTACCAAACCTCCAATGCTAAGAAGTAATGCATCATGCCAATGCCCTTCATCTAGCTTCTCTAATCTTGTAAGACATTGGTCATCTACATACAACACCAAAATAGGTAGATCCACCTCAACAAATATGAAATATAAGTTGGGATCTACTTAACTTTTGGTGAAGCTCATACTTTGCAAGTATCCATCGATCCTAGAATACCATGCTTGCAGCGTTGGCTTGAGTCCATACAAGGCCTTTTTCAACCTGTACACGTGGGACTCCTTCCCATTGATCTCAAATCCCTGAGGATGCTCTACGTACACTTTTCCTCAATTATCCCATTGAGGAAAGTTGTCTTTACATCCATCTGATGTATCCTCCATCCCATAATAGAGACTAACAACATTACTCCTCTAATGGAAGTGTACTTGGCGACTAAAGCAAAAGTCTTTTGTTAGTCCACTCCCTCTTTTTGAGAGAACTCTCTCGCCACAAACCTCACTATGTACTTCTCTATGCTGCCATCTGTTGCATGCTTGATCTTGTAGAGCCATTTGGAAGTCCTATTGATTTCCCCTTCAGTCTAGGCATACCGTTCCAATTATCATTCTTCATGGAGGTGTACTCCATGCATGCCTCCAAATCTGTTGGTTTGCTACACCTTGAAAACAAGAAGGCTTGGAATCTATGATGTTGCTCATGAACAACATGTAGTTTGGAAACTTCTTTGTAGATTTTCTCTCCCTGAATGAACTCCTAAGAGCCCCAACATGCTCCTAAGCATCCCTTAATGTCTGCATGAACCATCAAGGTTTGCTGACAGAATTGGTAGGATCTAGTGGCTCCTTTTGCATATGATGGTTGCTACCCCAAACTAGAAGCCGTTGGTGACCCGAGCTCAAGCTTCGGAGCTTTCTGATCATCATCCTTTGTCACTGAAATAGGCTCATGAGACTTCATGGATGCAAAGTCTTCCTCAAACTTTACAACCTAGCTTACAATTGCCTTTCTCTCCCCTAAAATATTGATCTTGTGGGATTTTGAAGTTTCAATGTAACCAACAAACAAACCCTTCTCGTCGGAGGGCTCTAGCTTTCTACTCTTCTTGACTGGTACATGGATGTAAACTGGACCAAATATGTGGAAATGACTCACCTTTGGCTTCACACTAGTGAATGCCTCCTTTGGTGTCTTTTCCCCACAAAATCTTGTGAGGAGTGAAGACACCTATTTGGATGAAAACTCCTACGTTTCATGTTTCTGCCTGTTACCGACTAGGCTGCACCTAGTTGGACTTTCAGTGAGCCGCCAGTGATGAACGGGATACTTGTTCATATTCAGAGTTTGGAAGTCCTTTCAGGCCTTCACGATCATTTTATTTTCTGTAACACATGTTCATACCCCTTTGGGGAAATTGTAAAAAATGTCCTAGCATTTAATTTTTTATAAAAGGCTCGCTTCCCAGACTTAAGCATCAAGCCGACTAGCCCAGAGTGTTTTTTCCCTTGGTTATTATTGGTTGTTGAACAAACGACTAATAATTTCTAAGTTTTTCATTCACACCTCCAAAGCTGGGGTAGTCATCTTGGTGTTGCGGCCTAGGGAGGTTATTAGAGCCTTCGTGTCGGTGTTTTTCACCATGCTAGGCATTCGAATTGAGTCGTATGGACATGTACTAGGTCCCCCTAGAGTTTCGTCAATTTCCGCAAAAAGTAATTTTTCCATTTTTTTTAAGCCATTTTTTAATGGTTTAATTAAAAAACTTCAGATTGTAATAAAAGTCAAATACGGAGTCCGTTTCTGATGTGGGGACGTTTTCACACCCGGAGCGTCCACTTTACCTTTGGGACCACTTTCTACATCAGTCGGGCAGCCGGAAAACCCCGTGAGGCATTATTTGGGCTAAAAGTGCATAAAAGTAGCATTTTAATGTTAAAATATGACAAATTGACACTATAGTCAAAGGTTGAAAAGTCAATTCATTATTAAAATATTTGTCGATGGATGACTTGGCTTAGTGGTCCCCTTGGTCACGATTCCTATGGAGGAAGGCGTCAAGTTAATTTTGGCTCTTGTATCATTTCCTTAACCAAAGTTTGAAGGTGATGCCTATGTCCATGTGCTCACCTCTTCGCTTCATGACTCAACGTATGGCCCACGCCCTTTCTTATTGGTGGCTTGATTTGCTAAGTAATAACATTGTGGAGGTATTGGCGCCTTATTCTAAGTCATTCAATGGTATGCACATGTCCACGTGAAGGTTGCGCGTATCACTCCAAGTAATGACATGGTAAGTTGAATTGGCATGTGTTACGTAAGATGTGGCAGCGTGAACTTGGGCTCGATGTCTTAACTTGAGAGATGTTGGAGTGGTGGCGAATAGTGGAGGGAGGTCGCCTACCTTTCGAGAGGTGGCGCCTCCTCTAAGGTGATCTTTCCAACAAAATCAAATCACATCCATAGCGCCAACAAAGACTGTGAGTTATCCCAAGTTCATGCTAACTCCATCTCTAGTTTTGGAGGCACTCCCTAGTTTGGCATTTTCTATATAAGCTGGTCTCTTCTTCTTGTTCAGGATCAAAAGGTGGAACCTCTGCTTGTAATATTGTAATAGTTTTCTTGAATTATTGTGAATAAAAGGCTTTGGAGGCAATTTCTGTGTGGGATCTATGGATGTTTGGATAGAGTTTACTCTACATTTGTGAGGTAACCTGTATTTGTGTTCATGCTTGCATATGTTTGGGATTAACTTGCTTTCGGAAGGAAATGGTATTTTTGTAGAGATAAAAGGTAATTCTTGTTAGGTTACTCTTTTATTGCAAGTTGAGGAAAGACTATTTGATATATGTATGGTTTCATGCTTGGATCTACATTGTTGTTGTAGTCTCTTTCGGTTTACACAGGTATTTTTTAATCCCCATTGCTAGTGTTGATAATCTTTTGCGGGAAGCTAATGCTGGAGTATTGATGAGCGAATGTGCTCTACCTCTCCTTCAGTAAAATTTGAAAATAAGCTCTGTCCCTCTGATCTCACCAAGGAAGCTTTTTCTGTCCTTTATTTCTTCCTCTACTCTGGGTTCTTTGAATTTTGATCCACAAATTTCTTAAAATTTTCTTTCGGTTTCAAACATTTTCATATTAGATCTAGCATCTAAAGTCATATCAAAGGTAGATTTGATGTCTAAAAGTTTCTATTTTTAGTCTGCTTCAAAGGTACATTTAAAATTCTAGATCTAGTTACTTTTCCCTTTTTCCGCAAGTTTAAAAATTTTGAAAATTAAAAAAGCTTGTTGAAAGAGTTTCTATGCATTTTAAAGTTTGATCTAGCATTTTTGTGCTTGAGATTTGCTTGCCATTCTTCTCAAGAGGCAAGCAAAGATCCTAAGAAGGCAAGCTTTCTAGCTTGCCTCACTTAGTTGTTTCCTTGTTTTTGTAATCAGTTGTTACTTAGATTTTTTTGTAATTTTTTGCATGTCCAAAGACACTTCCAAAGTGTTTTTGGGCATTTTTCACTGACATATGCTTGCTGGTTTTTAGCAGGTCCATCAAAAAAGAGAAGGAAACTCTGCCCAAAAATAGTTTTTTCGAACATCTGGAGCTCTCAGGAGACTTTCCCCTTAGCTGGGCCTATTTCCTTTGCATGTTGTAAGCCTTTGGATCCCAGATAACAAGGACAAAGAGCAGTCTCTGATGAAGCATTGTAATTGATTAATAAAAACAAGTTTGAGTAGGCTCGGTAGAGCCCGGTCCCCATTCCCCTTGGGGGATTTGTGTCGGTGTTCTTTTTTCTGTTTTCTTATATGCTGGTAGCGTAGTTGTCTTTCTTTATCATTTCATGCTTTGTTTGGGTTTTGCAAAAGTAACCGGAATACTTACCCACTGCGCTATACCGAAGTACCACAAGGGAAAAGATTTGAGCAGTGTAGTAATTAAAAAACAAAAACAATTTTGTTATGCACTGCTAAGTTAAAATAAACCCCCTCGCTTTCCCGAATACAGGTTTGTGGATAAGGGCTTGCCCGAGTACTGAATTTGGAAAGAGACTTCTGGGTTTTATCCTTTTTCTAAATCAGAAAATTTGTTCTAAAAACTTTAAAAATAAACCAAGACTCCTTCCCCGTATGCTCTACACCGCTGCAGCTTGTTTGATCAGTTGGCTGTATCAGAAAGGGATACGAGTTACTAGATCTAATTGAAAAATCCACATAAGTTATTTTCTCGAGAACTCGGGAGGTTGCAAAGGGTAATCACTACAGAGTCAGGGGGCTACTTTAAGTAGGTTTATCCTCGCCCTGTTGGACACTTGGTATTACCGCTTTAGCACTCAATTCGAAGGGACTTGACTTGTTGGGCCAAACCCACAATTTACCCATTCCTTAATCAATTCATTTAATAATTTAAAATTTACCAACCGAGACACTGCAATACTTTCACTGAGACTACACTAGCAACCCACATTTGCAAGCACTCTTTTCATTTCGGCACTGGTCTATTTTGTTATTTTTGCATAAGTTAAATCTCGCAATGTGTCATTGAATTTTGTCTATCTAATTTAAGTTAAAGTGTTGCTAAGGTTAATCTTGTTGGCAATAATTGGTAATTTTTTTAATTTCATCCATTCCATATTAAAAAACTCCTAGAATTAATTATTTCTCTCGTAGAGTAAAAACCCTAGATTTTACTTTTCATTAGGGTCCACCCCCCTTGGCTTCGCTAGGAGTTGGCCTAAACGGAGGAGCTGAGTATCAGGTGACAGCACTTGGCTCGAGCTTGCCCCCAAGGTCGCACCCAGTGGCTTGAAGATTTCTGCCACATTACTCGAGGTGTGAATTAGGCGGCAACACTGCCCATAGAAACATCTACAAATTGCAGTCATATATCATGGCCTTAGCAACCGCTATGATGGATCGATTCTTCCACTTTGCTATCCGTTCTTCTGTGGGTTGTACAGAATAGTGAACTCCCTCTTGATTCTAGCATCCTTGTAGAAATCCTTGAAATCATTGGAGGTATACTCACCCCCATTGTTCGATCTCAAAACTTTGACTGTCGTCCTTGTCATGTTCTCTATTAGAGCTCTAAACTCTTGAAACCTACTGAAGACCTCATCCTTGGTATTTAGGAAGTAGATCCAAGTTTTTTGAGATAAGATAAAATAAGATCAATGAAGGAAACATAGTACATACTTCCTGTAATTGATGATACTAGCATCTTTCTACACACATCCAAATGCATTAGATCTAGGATTCCCTTAGACCTGTGCTGTCATGTCCCAGATTTTGCATTGGGTCACAATGGACTAATCACATTTGCCATATTCATTAGAGTTTGTCAAATTGATGCTAAGGGTCAAATAATTGCCAAGGGGGAAAATTACTAGTCTCCTAGGTTGGGGGTGGAAGCTTTGGGATTTGGAATAAGGGGGACAATGAATTATGTTTGAACATTAGAATGGCATAAATATTTAATAAATGAGCTAAATAAATAAACACAAGAAAAAATTGAAATGGCAATGGAGCATGGAGACACATGGAGACTATGGGGTCCACACAAGCTAGAATTTCTGTGCCACATGGCATCCTCTTGCAATTTCGAATCCATGGGAAGCCTAAATGTTCTTGGATGAGTTAGAAGGCTAATACACTTGGCCATATACATCATAGGTCGAATTTGGAAGGAAATGTAACTTACATGGGAGAGGAAGAGTCATTTTGAAGCTAGTGAGACACTTGGACTAGATTCCCTAGCTCTATGACAACAATGATGAAGATGCTATGACACCTATGACACAAATTAGATATGAAGGCTGACATCTGACATATTTGACATGTCAGGTCAAAATAAAGCATCCAAGAGGGCACTCATGTGAGTTAGGGAAGCTCAATGGGTTCCTACTCGAATTGGGGGAAGATGGAAGGCTAGGAAAGGGAGGATACATGGCAAATCTTGAGCCCACACCCTAATTCGAATTGGCTTGAGTTTGTGGATGGATTGTTAACCTTAGAAGGCTAAGGATGTTTATAAAATACAGGGATCAACCAAGAGAGGAGCTTTTGTTCATTTAATAAATTGTCATTTGTGAATTGTGAGAGCTAGTGGATGACTAGTTTTCTTGCCTTAGCCAATTTTGAGGGTGAAAGATTCCCATCCAAGTTGGTGTTTGGAGAGGCCACTCAGGTCTTTCATGGAGCTTTAATGGAGTTGTATTTGCAGGTGTAAGCTACAGGGCAGTTCGTGGTTCCTTCTATTGCATCACTTTCTCTCAACCATTTCTAGTTTTTATTACATATTCTTGCTCATGGAGGGATTGCACTTTGGGTGAGCTATTGATCTCTTTGGGGAAGTTTCTAATGGCCCATTACTTTATGTTCTAATGTAAATGCTCTATATTTCAAGTTGAGAAGACTCTCAGGTCGAAATACTGAAAGATTTCATGTAAAAATCTAATCTATGAAGAAATAGTGCCATTTACCCACTATCTTGTTGTGTACCAATGTAATGTTGATGGATTTGAATGGATAAGTAAACTACTGATGGTTTATGGATGAATGGACTGTTATTTATGTATTTAAAAGTTCAGAAGACTCTCGGGTCGAAATACCCAAAAAATTTCAGGTATAACTGTTTTTTTTTTGTAAATAAAATTTTATATTACAGCAACTGGAAACCATTACAGAGTAGAAAACATAATTGGTCTAGCAGCCCACAAGCCGGGAGAAAAACTCCTCATGGCTAGGCGCGCATTCTAGAGGCCAAAAACTCGGACAGTTTGGGGTATCGCGCGGGTGCGCATGCCCGGCTTTCCAAAATATTACAATTAAGCAACTTGAGTCATTCCTCAAGGGAGCCGAAGCATCATTCCTACTTCTAGAAGGCCGAGGGCAAGCAGGACCCAATAGGATGAGCTGGAGCCGAGGGCACAACAGGCAGAGCCAGACTCGCCTTTGTAGGAGATAGGATCCTCCGCTTCTTCTTTCCGCATTGACCACAGTATTCATGTGGACGGGCCACCTCATCAGAATCCTTCCCGGCCACAAAGAAAGAGATGCCCAGATGAGAGGCTAAAATATCCATCTTCTGGTGCATGAGGTGACATTCTCCATTGTACTGCTTCCATTCCCGCACAGGTTCCTCATCCCCCGCCATCTTCACTTCTCGCTCCGCATAAGAATGGCCAACTAGCTTCATGTTTACCCAATACTGCATGAGAAGGCGGTCATAAGCTGCGGGACTGATGAGCGAGGGCGCACCGCAGACAGTGCGCACCGCAGGGTGGGTGCACTGCATGGTAGGCGCATCGCAGACAAAGCGCATCGCAGGCTGGGCGCTCTGCAGACAGTGTGCACTGCAGGGAGGGCGCACCGCAGACAGGTCGCATCGCAGGGAGGGCGCATCGCAGACAGAGCGCACCGTAGGCCGGGCGCTCCGCAGACAGCGTGCACCGCAGACAGGGTGCATTGCAGACAGGGTGCATTGCAGACAGGGTGCACCGCAAACAGCGCACACCGCAGATAGTGCGCACCGCAGGCGCAGGCACTCCGCAGACAGAAGACACGTGCCCAGAAACCGCGTGCACCACAGCAGAAAGTTGCGCCCACCCACCATTCGCAACAGGAGGGACTTATGAGCTAGGGCGCGGGGACAGAGGAACACCAGAATCCGCACCAAAACCAAGCTAGGAGGCCACAAAGACAACCAGAGGAGCCAGATGACAGGGGGCAAGGATGAACGGTGGTAACAGCTCACCCAACATGGCCGAGAATAAGAAGGGAAAGGAGGAATCATTGTTGCGCCAGGCTCGTACCAGGGCGATGTCATGGAGCAGTAATTAACACTCACCTTCATCTTGGTGTCGGTCCGTCATGTCGTGCTTGCGTCGTCTGCCACGCACCTCTGTCGCATCGCTCCGGCGTGTCAGCTGTGAATCTCCCGTGTGATCCTGCGCCGCCAACTGTTGACAATTATGAACCCAAGCATGATCACCAAACGATTCCAGCGGGCCCCACTGAAATGCCAGCTCGCCCTCAACTCCAATATTCGCAAGAAGGTCCGCCACCTTGTTGGCGTCGTGTCTCACGTGGCTGAACGAGATCGCGGGGTGGGCATGGATCATGCCCCGCAGTTTGTCCACATGGCTGGCCATCTGCCAGCTGGTCGACACTTGGTCACTCCGCCTACCGTGCGCCAACCGATGAACCATCTGAACCAGAATCTGGGAGTCTCCTTCTATTATCGTCGACAAGCTGTTACTGTGCACCAAACAGTGCAAGCCTTGGAGCATCCCCTCAAGCTCTGCAGAGTTGTTGGAATCACAGCCAATGGCACCCACAAAAACAAAAATAATCCTGCCAAGATAGTCTCTGCACAGGCCGCCGAATCCTGCTTGGCCCGGGTTTCCCCTGGAGGCGCCATCAAAATTAAGCTTGAAAACCATTGGAGGAGGCGGAGACCAATACCTTGGGCTAGACGGCTGCAGGGACCTATTACGTATGCGAAGCCCATCCAACTGAGGTTTGTCCAGACCCCAGAATTCCCCAACATGGATCTCGTCAGCAGGTATTAGCTTATCTTCATCATGCCATTGCATGCTTTTGATGGAGGAAAGCAAATTTTTCCGCACCAACTTCCAGACCTCATCAGGGCTGGAGCAATTGTCCCGAAAGATGCGACCGTTCCTCTCCTTCCAAATGCACCACATGATCATCCCGGGTAAGGCATTCCAAATCGTCCTGATGATTCTGTTTTTGAACGTCTTTTGGTTCCATTCCACCAGGGTTCTTGTCGGCTGGCCACTTTGCCTATCGCTTCTTCTGAAACCCACTTCTCCCTTGTCCTAGATGGCCGCAGCAAACGGGCAGCTATCTAAGAGATGGTTTGTAGTTTCCTCCGCCTGCAAGCATAAACAACATCGGAAAGGGCCTTGGAGTCCGCGCTTCCTGAGGTTCTCACCTGTGAGAATGCGACCTTTGACCGTCAGCCAAGCAAAGGTGGCGACCTTAGGCCATAAGTTTAGCGTCCAGATCTTTTTCCATAGTTCCCCGACCTCGGCATAATTCCTAATTCGGATGTTGTATGCCTCTTTAATATTGAAAACTCCTTTGTCCAAATACCCCCATCTCAAGACATCATGTCCCTCTGTGGGTCTGATGCTCCTTCCTCGCATTTCCTCTTGGAAAGCCTCCCAGACATCCTCCTCTATTTGGTCAGGTTTGATCGAGAAGATCCACCGTCTTCGATCGTTAGGACGGTGATCCTGCCAAAAATGGTGAACCAGATAACGACCCTCCATCCTAGACCATTCCTGAATTGGGGCCCATCTTGGGTCGTCGCTGAGACAAGGGAGTTGGTTCCATGAGTCCTCCCAAAACCTGGCACTTCTTCCATCCCGGATCTCCCAGAAGTTGTGCTTTTGGACCAACTGCCTTCCACCTCTCGCCTTTGTCCATATAGGTGAGCCCTGTTGCTCCTCGTTGAAGCGAATTAACTGCCGTTGGGGTCTGTTGGAGCCATATTTTGAGCACCATAAGCGCGCCCAAGGTTCAGAAGAGTGGGAGACCCATCGCCACCAAACTTTCGCCCCTTGGACTTCGGCCATGAGTTCCGGATCTCTTAGGCCCAATCCCCCCTTCTGTTTTGGTTGACATATGCTATCCCAGCTTACCAAGGCAAATTTTTATTTGTCCTCCCTACCTCCCCACAGGAAAATGTGCTGAATACGCCTGATCTCACGAAGAACGAATTTTGGGGCCGAAAGGACCAAGAACAGATAGATAGGCATCACTTGAAGGACCGATTTGATCAGGACCAGCCTACTAGGTAGGTTCAGGGGTCTAAGGGTCCAACTACTGAGCTTTTGTTTCATCCTGTCGATAAGTTCCATCCATGACGTACTCTTCAAACTGCGCGAGCTCAGGGGAACTCCTAGGTATTTTGAGGGAAAAGAGCCTTTCGAGAACCCGAGGATTCGGAGAATGTTCCTCTGGGTGGCAGGGGCAGTATTGAGAAAAAAGACTTGGGATTTGGCTTGGTTAATAACGAGACCAGAGGCTTTGGCAAAAAGGTTTAGACAAGATTTGAAGCTGTGAGCTTCTTGGACTGAAGGGTGCCCCATTAGCATAGTGTCATCAACAAACTGTTGATGGGTTTGACCCTCCAAAGAATCTGCCAGCCGAATGCCCCGAAGCTCACCACGCTCCGCCTTAGACTGCAGGAGCGGGCTCAGACCCTCAGTCATAAGGATAAAGAGGAAGGGAGAGAGGGGATCTCCCTGCCTAAGACCTCTGGACGATTGAAAGGGACTAGTCGGAGTTCCGTTCAGAAGAATGCTAAAGAAAGGGGTGGAGATAAGCCCCATGACCCAGTCGACCCAGTCCTGGCAAAAACCATAGGCAGTCAGCATTTTGCGTATGTAGTCCCAGTTTAATTTGTCGTAAGCCTTTGAAATATCCAATTTGATCAGCATACCGGGATGTCTCGAGCTTTGCAGGGAATGTAAGACTTCCTGAACTAGGATGACCCCATCCAGGATTTGGCGCCCTTCAACAAAACCCGCTTGCTCCGGGCACATCAGAGAGGGGAGGAGAGGCTTCAGGCGGTTGGCAATGACTTTCGAGATGATTTTATATATCACATTGCACAAGGCTATAGGCCTGAACTTATCCGGGCGATCTACCCCTGATTCCTTAGGGATGAGAGAGAGGAACGTGGCATTGAAAGCTCTCAGCACCCCTTTTTTATTCCTCGATTCCTCTACAATTCCCACCACCTCCTCCTTAATCATATCCCAAAAGTAGTGAAAGAAGTTGGAGGTGAACCCATCTGGGCCCGGGGCTTTTCCTAGCGCCATTTGATTTACAGCCTCTTCCACTTCTTGCAGAGATACTGGTTGGATCAGCATTTCGTTGTCTTCACTGGTGACCGAGGGGGGAATTAGCCTTGTAATTTGAGCTATATCTCTTTCCCTGTCTGGGAGGTCTTCGTTAAGGATATCTGTGAAATAATGGTTTTGTTCCTCCTCAATTTCTCGACGTGTCTCTATTCGACCTCCTTCCATCTTTTTAAGAGTCACAATCCTCGTGGAATGTCTATCCTGAATGACTGAATTATGGAAGAACTTGGTGTTTTTCTCTCCTTCCTGCTGCCATTTAACTTTGGATTTTTGTTTCCAGTATATGCCCTCCTGTTTTTCCCGGGCTTCCAGCTGCCCCCATAGATCCTTTTCTTTCTTCTGCATGTCCTCGTCCCATCCTTCTGTCATTCCTTTCTGACTTAGTTGATCCAGGTCAGCAATCAGTCTTTTACCAAACACCTCCTTATTCCAAATGTTACCAAACACCTCCTTATTCCAGGTACGGATTTTGGATTTGAGAGATTTGAGTTTCTGTTGGAAGCAGTACATTGCTGTGCCAGATGGGGGGACCAGCTCCTGCCACCACTGCTGCACGAGGTCTTTGAAGTCTTTATCCTTCATCCAGAATTGTTCAAACCGAAAGGGTTTCCCCATCTTGGTGCATGACTCATCCCAGCGAAGGCAGATGGGCCAGTGGTAAGATCCGGCCACCGGGAGGACCTCAGTCATAACTTCTCCCGTTTCCTGAAGCAAGAGCTCCGAGACCAAAAACCTATCGAGGTGGGAAGCAACCAGGTGTTCACCCTCCTGCTTGTTGTTTCAAGTGTACCACCCGTTACTGGTTTCCAGGTCCACGAAGGAACTGCCGGCCTAGAAGGCCCCAAAGGCCTCTTGATATCTGTCCAAAGATCTTTGACCTCTCTTTTTTTCCCCAAGGTTGGCGATAAGGTTGAAATCCCCTCCCATTACCCATCTGGCTCCCTCCACTTGTCTGCTGACCCATTCCAGGAAGTCGAGGAAGGCCTGTTTTTCAGGGAAGCTGCTAGGGCCATAGGTGTTTACCAAAGTTCCCTTCATCCCTGTAACAAGATGGCGGAAATCCGCTATAAGAGAAAACTTATTGGCTCTCCAGTTCGAGAGCTCCACCACTTGAGGATTCCAGAGGACTGCTACACCTCCAGACTGTCCCGACGCATCTAGGGCCATCACCAGGCTATCTTACCAGATTTTACTGCTTATTTTGTCCATACCCTCAGAACTGCATTTCGTTTCCTGGATGAAGAGGATATCAGGGCTCTCCTGCTTAATCTTTCTGTCGATAGTCTTCCACTTCCTGGAGTTACCATAGCCTCTGATATTCCAGGAGATTACCTTCATTGGGAAACTTTGGACACTTCAGAAAAGGTCGCCCTAATCGTAGGATACTGGCCTGATTCGATTAGTTTAACTCCTATCTCTGCAATGCGTTGCTTGTTCGACTTCCTTCCTCTACGTTGCTCCTCCTCTGGAGGTTTCCGCTTATGCCCGGTAAAGGGATCAGGGTCAATCCCCAGGTTCGGGTGGGCCCCTGCCTTGATAATAGCATAGCTTCTTGAAGGAGTTCAATCTGTTGTCTGGACACATAACCCTTCCCCTTCTTTCCGCATTCTGCTTCTATCGCATCCAGGTCTAGTTCTCCTAACTCCATTTCCTCATCATCAGCTTCCTCGACTATCTCCATCTGCTGGGCTTCAACCCCCTCCAAAGGGTTTGGGGCTTTGGTGGGCTGAGCATTACATTCTTTCCCCTTAGGCGAGCCTTCCTCCTCCAAGCCTTCCAAGGTCTCGAAAGCATTCCTAGACCGAGACTCCCGCGTCGGCACATCTCTTTTGGCTTTAGAGTGCCCTGAGGCCTTGTTCCTTCTTCGGTTCTTAACCTGGGTAAAGCCATCCTGTGTTGTCTCGGGTTTTTCTTGACTAGGGTCAGATGGAGTTGTCTTGACCTCCAACCGTGGGCAGTTCCGTCCCAAGTGACCATACTCATGGCATTGCCTACATCTAAAAGGTATTTGCTCATAGTCAATGGGTTGGAGCCACTCTTCATCCTCCCAGCTTAGGTTTATGGCTTTTGGCAATTCCTTGGAGAGATCCAGGTAAACACAAATCCTTACAAAGGAGGTATACCTCTGGGCTTTTGTCTGCTCCGATACCTTAATGAACTCACCTAGGGCATTCCCTATGTCCCTCAAGGTATCTGGATCCCAGTATTCCCCGAGAAGAGAGAAAAGGCGGATCCAAACTGGGGCCACCGTCAAGTCCTCTGTTTCAGGGTTGAAACGCTCCTTCCATGGCCGGAGGTACAGCCCAGCAGAAAAAAAAGAAGTAAGGGCCACCCTCTAGGATCCGATCGCGGTCCTCCTGATTGAAAAAGATGATCGTGAAGAAACCCTTTGAGCCAAGCTGCAAGTCATAGTGGCCCTTAGGGTTCCAGACGCCGCTGATCCATATAATCAGATCCTTTTCCTTGGGCCATATCCCCACAAACTTACCTATCAGAGCCTTTTCTTTCCAAAGCTCGATCGTACCCCTAACCTTCTCAGAGCAGACATGAACTATGGGGATGGTGGGGGCTTTCGGAAGGCAGCCCCCCGATCCAGTCTTGCGGCTAGCGGACTGGCTCTCTCGCTGGTCATTGTCAGCGCGACCCGCGCCTTCGTGCCTGCCGGGCCTTGAAGACCCTTCTTCCATCTACAGAACTCCCGGGGATGCCTTGACACCCGGGGAGCCTTCCCGCTCCTGTGCCCAAGGGGCCACAGAGGCCAGGCAGCGCAGGAGGGCCACTTAGCAGGAAACTCCTGAAACCGTGTTTCAAACCCTAGCAACCGAACCAAATTTCAGGTATAACTGTTAAACAATGAAGAAACAGTGCCATTTGTCCACTACCTTGTGAACCAATATAATGTTGATAGATTGGAATGGATAAGTAAACTACTGATGGTTTATGGATGAATGGACTGTTATGGATGGATTATATGAGTTTAATGTTCAGTACATAAACATTTGGAGTTATTTTGTTGAGTTTCATAGCATTTGGAGAAGTTTGCCTATCATTTCCCCCAAGGTTGAAATTAGTCTTTTTGCATCTGATTTAAGGGAGTTATAGCAGTCATTAAAAGTTGAACGGTGATGCATATGAGTTCATATTGATTTCCTTTACCTGTCCCCTGCTTCCATTCATAAATTAGAGTTGGCTTGAGTGCATTTGGGAAGCCATCTTCAGTATTCATTTTGGGGGAATTAGAACCCCAAATTACTTGTCAAAACTCCTACCTCGACCAGAATCTTAAACAAGTTTGCAGAAGCCTTTAGAGGGTCATAAAGCTTCCTTGAACATCATATTCAAACCTTAATATCAGTCATATACCTTTTGTGAAGATTTGGGAGCATTTGGACCAATTTGGAGACCTAGACATCAAAACTAGTCAAAGGTCGAAAGAGGGAAAAAAGTGAAAAAATTGGTCATTTAATAAAATTTAAAAAACAGACATTACATGTGCTCATGGCTTGGGAAAGTAGCCTTGACATGCTTGCCAAGCGCACACCTCTGCATATACCTTACTGCTCAATGCTAAACATTGAAAGACTTGTGATGATCTCCATCAGAATAGGCAACGCTCAATGATGCAGGTGTCCCATCCTCTTGCGCCATAACTTGCACAAGTTATTTGTGTTATGCACTAGGGATTGAACAAGTTCACCGTATAACATGTATAAATCGCCTTCCCTAACCCCAATCACTTGAGTTGATCTTGGGTTAGACTCCTTCGTTCTTATGACGACTTGTTGGTTCTTGAACTCTATTGCATAGCTCTTATCTTCCATGACTAAAATTGAAACCAAATTCTTCTTGAGAACTGGAACAAATAACACATCATCAGAGTCTAAAGAGTTACCTGACTGGAGTTGGAAAGGAATTGTACCAACTCCTACTACTAGATACTTGAAATCATCACCAAGCTTGGCCTGAACTTTTGAGACATGCTCTTTTAGACTTGAAAATAGTTTCTAGGCTGATCTCATATGCCTCGAGGCTTCACTATCCACATACCACGCGTTCTTTGGATCTATGCTAGAAGAAAGGCAAGATACCATCGAGAAATCCTTCTCGAATTTGAAGACTCATTCATCTGAGTTTCATCTGACATTTCTACTTGATTTCACTGCTACTTCTCTTTACCTATATTCATCGCTGGACACTGTGAAGCATGATGGTCGTTCTTATGACATGTGAAGCACTTGATTTTACTTAAGTGCTTCTTCCCTGGATGTGAGGCTGACTCCGCACTCTTCATCTTACCCTTGTTGGGTCCTTTATCTCTACCATTCTTTGTTCGACCATTTAGGGCATCGCCATTGTCACCTCCCTTCCTACTAGCCTTGGACTCCATCTGAGTTTCCTTCGTGTATAGTCATCCCATAATCTTTCCTAGGAAGGAACGTTTTTCCGAGCACAAACACCCTAGACAAATGTTTACCATTAAGATGGGAACCCATTCAGTGCCATGTTTTACTAGCTCTTTGTCTTCAACCTTCTTTCCAATTGCTGTAAACTGGTCATGAATCTGTGTGACCTTCATTAGGTAACCGGTGACTCTTGAAAATTTACCTAGGAAGTGTTTGTCCATTCATGCCTTGGGGTGAACAAGGACACTTTAATAAGTGGTTCCTAGCTTATTTAAAAAGGTGTGAATGACTTTATTTTATAACATGACCTTTTTAATGTGAGTTTGAGTTATTGTGATTTGAAAGTGACTTTATGAGGTCTAAATGTGGGTGTGCATTAAATTCTCATTTATTATTTAAAAAGTGAATTTTTAATGAGGAGATGAGATGGGCCCTAGATTTCATTTAGTTGGCTTTTAATCTAAACCATTGATTTGGAGGTGGAAGTTACACAAACAAAAAGGCTTGGGAAAGACAAACCTAATTCATTGTTCACATTTCAAAGTGAATTTTTGGAGAGAGGAGCAAGAGAGAAGAAAAGAACCAGAGAGAAAACCTTTGCACAAATTCCAAGAAACAGGAAGAGAAAGGAGGGCACAAATTTCTAGACATTTGTACCAACAGAGGCACGATTCCTAATACATCCGTACAACATTTAATGTTGGCTATACGGATCTGTACAACACAAAAATCGAGGTAAAGCAGGCACAGTTTTTGAAGTTGAATTAAAAATTAGTACAACACGATTTTTGAGGCAAAGTACAAC
This sequence comes from Pseudotsuga menziesii, assembly GCA_001517045.1. NCBI lineage: Eukaryota > Viridiplantae > Streptophyta > Pinopsida > Pinales > Pinaceae > Pseudotsuga > Pseudotsuga menziesii. Next base: position 23,996 of record LPNX010435686.1, on the reverse strand, counting down.
ATTTATTGCTGTCCATACGACAGATTTTGAGGCAGCGTACATAAAAAAATCAAGGCGTCAGTACAGTCACATGTGTGGCAGAATTTGAGGAATCCGTACATCAGTTTGTCAGTGTAGTTTTTTGGTATGTTTTTAGAGATGAAAAATGAGATAAGTACTGTTGTATTTTGTTGAGTGAAATTGTCTCTGAAGAAATAAAAATCTCTCTGAAGAACAGGTTTTCCCTTCGGGGTTTTTCTTGGACCAATTTGGCAAAAAATATGAGTCTTAATTTTCATTTGTGTTGCCTGAATTAATTTTTCGAGTAAGAAAGTAGGGCTGTCATAAATTTTCAGAATTGAAAATGTTGAAAATATATCTCATGTGTTTCAAGTTTTCAGTTAAATTTTAATTTTTTAAATGTACATGCATGATGGGGTTTGGGCATTAAATCATATGTTGTACTGAAACTGAAGCCAGGTTGGGGTTACCAAAAATTTTCATGGTATCAGAGCAATGTTGAAAGCTGAAAATTACACAGAGAAATAAATTTCAGACTTGGAGAAATAAAGGAAAACAGGGTTTTGAGAAGAAACAGGTTCTTGGCCATATTTGTAGTAATGGCTACCGGACTTAGGCTAGAGGACAGGTTGGATGGGGCAGTTAATTTTAGCCCATGGAAGGCTAAGATTGTACTGATATTGCAGGAGAATGAACTATGGGAAATAGTGAATAATACTGCTGCTCATCTTGTCACTATTTCTACAGTTGTAGCTGAGAAGGTCGTTTTTGACAAACTAGACATAAAAGCAAAAAGAATCTTACTTGATGCCATTAAAGACCATATCATTCCACAAATTTCTAAGAAAGACTATGGTCATCAGATGTGGACTACATTGACCAACCTTTACCAAAGTTCCAATTAAATCGAAAAATGGTGTTAAGGGAGAAAGTGAAGAGCATTAGGATGAACATGGGGGAGAATATTGTCTCCTACCTTACGAGGATTACATAGGTTCGAGATGAGCTTGGAGCAGTGGGAGAGAGGGTGTTGGATACAGAGTTGGTTTGTACAACATTGAATGGCGTGACAAAGCCATGGTCTGTTTTTGTTGAGTCCGTTGTTGCTCGTGAGCACTGCCTACATGGGATCGTCTTTGGGATGATTTCATAGAGGAGGAGACCAGCAGGGGAAGAAGAAGAAGTCCAAGAAGGGTTCCAAGGGTGGAACCAAGCAACAGGATGGTGAGAAGAAGGACATGAGTAAAGTGAAATACTTTGGTTGTCAGAAGTTTGGGCATTACACTGGACAATGCCCAAACAACAAGAAGAAGAAACAACAGACAACTTCAACTGAGATTGATGAGGATGCTGCTAGATTCGAGAGAGAGTTTTCTCTCTTTGCTGGTGGTTGTATAGTGAGAGCATCATCCATCACCAACAGGGATATTGAGGACCAAATGGAGCATTCCATGATCTTGTTGGGCATTCACTGAGTGCTTCCACTACTTCCTCCACATGGTACATTGATAGTGGAGTTTTGAGTCACGTGATAGGTGTTCGGGACATGTTCACCAAGATTTTAGAGATAGGCTTGGAGTTGGAGGTTGTATTGGGTGATGATATAGTTGTGAGAGCAGTTGGGCGTGGGACAGTTCGCTTTGACAGGGAGTTCATGGAGCCCATGTTACTGAGGGATGTCTTGTACGTTCCTGGGCTGAAGAAGAATCTTGTATCAGTTTCGACAATTGAGGACCAAAGGCCTGGGGGTATATGTCCTAGATGGAAAAGTTTACATCTTTCCCAAAGCAGAGGGTCCATATGCTTCATATGCGATTGGAGTTAGATGCAGGAAACTGTACAAGCTTCTCTTCCAACCACTTCATGCACTGACACACACTCAGAGTAGCAATGAGTTGTGTGAGTTATGGCACAGGAGGATGGCCTACCTTCATCATTCAACTTTGAGGATGCTGAGAGACATGACCACAGGTTTGCCAAATTTCAGTACAGAGCAGAGTGGTGTATGCAAAGGGTGTGCTTTGGGAAAGTACACCAAGACTGTTTTCTCGAGCAGTGACAACAGATCAGAGGGAGTGCTGGATTTGATTCATTCAGACTTGTGTGGTCCCATGTCTTCTACCTCATTGACAAGTTTTAAGTATTACATTACTTTCATCGACGACTTTTCCAGGAAGACATGTATCTACTTTCTAAGAAGTAAGAAGTCAAAGGAGGTTTTGCTTCGGTTCCAAGAGTTCAAAGCTCTTGTGGAGAACCAGACAGGAAAGAAGATCAAGGTGCTTAGATCAAACAATGGGGGTGAGTACACTTCCCATGCATTCAATGAGTTTTGTAGATAGGAGGGTATCAGGACGCAGTTGACAGTTCCCTACACTCCATAGCAGAATGGAGTGGCTGAAAGGAAGAATCGTTCGATAGTGGATGCAGCTAGAGCCATGCTGCATGATCAGAGTCTTCCTTTCTTCCTATGGGTAGAGGCCTGTAGTACAATTGTTTTTGTACAGAACAAGATTTCGCACCGTTCTTTGGGGTGCAAAACTCCTGAGGAGATGTTCATTGAGAAGAAGCCTGAGATAGGCCACTTCCACATTTTTGGATGCCTTATATATTCCCATGTCCCTTTTGAGTAGTGATCTCCATTGTGGCAGAGATGGGTTGGAGGATTCATCAGATGGATGTGAAGACCGCTTTCCTCAATGGTATTCTATAGGAGGAGGTATATCTAGAGCAG
>LPNX010435686.1:0-20952 GCA_001517045.1 Pseudotsuga menziesii | reverse complement strand
TTTTTGGATGCCTTATATATTCCCATGTCCCTTTTGAGTAGTGATCTCCATTGTGGCAGAGATGGGTTGGAGGATTCATCAGATGGATGTGAAGACCGCTTTCCTCAACGGTATTCTATAGGAGGAGGTATATCTAGAGCAACCACAAGGCCTTGAGATTTATGAGAGAGATTCTCATGTATGCAGGCTGAAAAAATGCCTTGTATGGTTTGAAGCAAGCGCCTTGGGATTGGTACTCGAGGATTGATTCTTATTTGCTTTTGATTGGGTTTCAGAAGAGTGAGGCAGATCCCAACCTATACTACATTGTGGTTGGAGGTATTTCGCTCATTCTTTTGCTATATGTTGAAGACTTATTCATTATAGGAGGAGAGTACTCGATTGAGGCATGCAAGAAAGATCTTGCTTCACAGCTTGAGATGACTGACCTTGGGTTGATGCATTACTACTTAGGCATGGAGGTGTGGCAGGAGGATGGCCATGTTTTCTTGGGGCAAGGAAAATATGCTACAGATGTTTTGAAGAGATTTCAGATGGAGGAGTGCAAGCCCATGTCCACACCCATGATCATCAACTGGAAGAAGCTTCATGTTTATGAGGGAGAGTTGGTGGATCCTACTTTGTATCGTCAGCTTATTGGTTCATTGATGTATTTGGTCAACACTAGACCAGATATGAGTTTTGCGCTGAACACTCAGTCAGTTCATGGTGGAGCCCAGGAGAGTGCATTGGACAGCCGCAAAACACATTTTGAGATACCTTGCTGGGACTGTAGACTACGGTCTGGATTACAGGAGGTCAGGTGGAGTGGGCTTGGTTGGTTTCACGGATTTAGATTGGGCAGGTAGTGCTTCAGACTAGAAGAGCACTTCCGGTTGTTGTTTCAATTTGGGCTCGGCAGTTGTGTCGTGGTTCAGTCGAAAGCAAAAGTCCATTGCATTGAGTTCTGCAGAGGCTAAGTACATGGCAACTAGTCAGGCTAGTTGCGAGGCATTGTGGCTTCGCAAGTTGATGGTAGACTTATTTAGTCAGTAGTTGAGGCCTACTATTATTCATTGTGACAATTAGAGTTGCATCAGGCTCTTTGAGAATCCAGTGTTTCATGACAAGTCAAAGCACATTGAGAACATATACCACTTTATCAGAGACTATGTCTAGAGAGGAGCTGTAGAGTTACAGTACATTTCTACTGATGAGTAGGTAGTAGATATTCTCACAAAGTCTTTGGGAAGAGGGAAGCATATTCATTTTAGAGACAAGATGGGAGTGGTGAAAAACACTTTCCTTGGTAAGAGGGAGTATTGAAATTTTACCTAGGAAGTGTTTGTCCATTCATGCCTTGGGGTGGACACGGACACTTTAATAAGTGGTCCCTAGCTTATTTAAAAATGTGTGAATGACTTTATTTTATAAAGTGACCTTTTTAATGTGAGTTTGAGTTATTATGATTTTAAAGTGACTTTATGAGATTTAAATGTGGGTGTGCATTAAATTCTCATTTATTATTTAAAAAGTGAATTTTTAATGAGGCATAGCACAACACAAATCGAGGCGTCCGTACAGTCACATGTGTGGAAGAATTTGAGGAATTTGTACAACAGTTTCTTAGTGTGGTTTTTTGGCACGCTTTTCGAGATGAAAAATGAGATAAGGATTGCTGTATTTTGTGGAGTGAAATTGTCCTTGAAGAAATAAAATCTCTCTGAAGAACATGTTTTCCCTTCATTTTTTTCTTGGACCAATTTGGTAAAAAATCTGAGTCTTTTAATTTTCATGTGTGTTGCCTAGATTATTTTTCGAGTAAGAAAGTAGGGCTGTCATAAATTTTAAGAGTTGAAAAAGTTGAAAATATATCTCATGTGTTTCAAGTTTTCAGTAAAATTTTAACTTTTAAATGTACATGGATGATGGGTTTTGGGCATTAAACCATATGTTGTGCTGAAACTAAAACCGGACTGGGGTTACCAAAAATTTTCAGTGACAGTGTCTGATCTGGTCATCTCAACATATCTAATTCTGTAATGCAATATCATCTTGCTATTAATGTTCTTGCTCTGGTAAAGGCTAACTAGGGCATCGCACATCTCCTTGCCGTTTTCTTCTTGGATATATGAGGGATCAAATGATCCTTTATAGAATCCATGATCATCCACTTGGCATGCACTTCTTTCTTCTTGTGAGTTTCCAAAAGTTGCGAATATGTCGGCAAAGTCATTGCATTCTTAACAATATCCCAAAGGTTATTCTCTTCTAATAAAAGAGTTACCTTGACTTTCCATTATAAGAAATTTGAGGTACCATCCAATTTTCCCTTGAAATTGAGGCTAGTTGATGGCATCTCTGATATGCACACAAACTCCTACTTTTTTGATCCTCTCAATCATTGTAGCTCTGGTACCGTGTAAATTTTCCCATCCCATGACTTCAATTCTTTAGCTACAACTGGAAGGAGGCTACAACCCCCTGATTTACAGGCTGCAACCTGAAGGAATCCCTAGCTCCTTAGATTTCCTTGCCTCGTCCTGCCACCCTCATATGAAGATAGAAACTGTTGAACCACGACTGCACTGAACCCGCAGACCGGCTAATCAAAACCTGTACTACACTGCTCAACCCGCACCACACTGCACAACAACTGTCACTGTTGACCACTACTCATCATCTGACCACTTCTCATCAACTGACCGCTGCACCACACCTGTACCAGCATGTGCAAAACAATCTGTCTAATCAATCTGTTGCTCACATCATCCGACTCATTCGTTCTGAGGCTAACCAACTGCTCACCAAACTCAATCCACCTGACTCAAGCCAACTGCTCATACAACTCATCCAGTGTGAGTTGGACCAACTGCACATAAGGCAACCTGTGCCAATCCTGCTCAATCGAACCAACTTGTACCAAGCTTCTTGTGTACCTGTGCCAAATCAATCATATACTTGTGTCAATCTAATAAAGTGCTCTGACAGTCAACCAACCCTTCTTACTCGGCCTAGTTCATCAAGTAAGAGACACATTTGAGCATCCAAGAGACTTCACATATGGTCAACCAAACTCTGTCCAATCACACTCAACTCAATGACACCACAACCAACCTCAATCACAATCAAGGAAGACTTGACAATTAAACATGATAAACCTCAACCAACTAACCTCAACCAAGAAGATAAAAGACTTAACCAACTATGTCAAACTCAGTCAACCTCATAAACTCTTAGACACAAAAGGATTTTTCACTCCACTCAAATCGAGTCAACAAATCAAACAAATATCAAGCAAATCGTCACTTACAATACTGTCAAATGTTGTCATTAACAACCAATAACAGTCCAACTCCAATTAGGTCAAAGACACAATGATCAACACTTGTCAAACTAGTTTAAAAAAAAACACTTAGGTTGATCAAATAAATCACTCACAAGATCTATTACTTACATGTCAACTTGTCATTAAATACTACACTATACAACAGTCAAGATAAACGCCAAGATCTACTATCCAAGATAATCATCAAGATCTATATCAAGATCACATCAATATATATGCCAAGATAACCATCACCATAGCCTCTATAACATATGCATTGACTTCAAAGAGATATACCAATATATAGGCTCACATACTAAGATAAAAGATGAACTCTATCCATGAGAGACATGTGCCATCACAAGAGAAACCTAGAAGCATGAACCATATCTTTTCGAAGATCACAAGATGAAGAAACAATAGGAAAACCAAAATAAACTCTATATCATGTCATCACATATCCCTCGCAACAAGCTTTCCAATGAGCCAAGAATTTTGTAATTCTGATTCCGTATGAGAAATTTATGCCAATTTTAGTGAATCTCTTCAATCCTCAAAGATGCCCAAAAATTTCTCCTCCACAAAGTTTCGCACTTTTCTCCAAGAGTTGCGAAATACCAAAGAGAGACTTGATTGATGAACAAATGAATTGTTTGATCTTCTATTTATATAGGTCGTGGAGGATTTATTCACATGTTTGGCCGACTTATAGTAATTTAATTAAAAATTAATTAATTATTTTAGCAAACGACCTACTTGTAAAGGGGCAAATTAATACATTAACTTAAAAAAATCAAAACTTGTCAACCGTAAGGAGTTAGGAGATGCTCCACATATCAATGGAAAGAGCTTGAAGATGACTATCTACCTATGATGGGCTTATTTGCAATTACTTGGTATTTTACCCTTCTTTTCTTCAATTTGTGTAGGACATCAGAAATTGACTTGATAACTTTTTGAATGTTTCTTCAAGCATTTATAAGGGTTTTAAGGCCATGCACAAGGGTATCATTATCATATGACTTCATCATCATCATCAAGAAAGAGGGCTTCTTTGAGGGTTATGTGGGTTCTATTATCATAAGTCACCAACAAGGATGATATCAAAGACATACTACCATGTCCAAGGGATTCCATGACCACGTCAAGATCATCATCACGACCATTATCATCAAGGATACAAGGACATTATCATTATAATGAACCAATACCATGTCCATCAAGTGGTCCACATGTCATGTGTGTGCCTTAAAGAACTTTTACAACCAAGTGCAATGGAATTCAAGCTCCACAAAGGACATCATCAAGCATGTAGTGGCTCTCAAACCACATATTTTGCGAGTTCCAAGAACTTCAAAGGTAAGGTTACCATATATCATCATAGAATGAACATCAAGCAAAGTCTTCATCATGTATTTCTTGAAGCATGTCATCATCAACAAGGGCTTGTTTAAAATATCAAAGGCTTCATCAAGATCAAACAAGAAGGTTTTATGGGGTATGCCAAAGTATCCATTGGGATAATTACCACGACCACCAATCAATCTTCATCAAACAAGTGCTTCAACAATTTCAAGGGCTCTATATCAATATTGTGCATCCATAACAAATTAAGGGCTCCAAGATTCAGGATTGTGGGCTTGAGGACCAAACTATCATATGTGAAGGTACATGTAGGATATCAACATCATCAAACAAAGAGACCATAACAAGCATGACAAGCAACATAGAGACAACAAAAGACAACCCGGAGCAAGGGATACAACACATGACTCAAATGTGACCAAGATACAACTGAGGGGCACTTAACCAAGTCAATGGGTAACCAAGGCTTTTTCCATTGTCCCAAGGCCTCCAAGGGCTTCAATCTTGGGCTTGGACAATGTCAAAAGGGATCCTTTGACATAAACAACCATAGACAACACAAACCAAACACTAACCCTCAGGGGATCCACAAAGGGCACCAAGACAACAACAAACCCTCACAGGGAACTGATGGCATCAATGACAACTTTAATCAACATATACTTGAGCTGAATTGCTAATCTACCAAAACATTAATCCCTCAGTGAGATGTACAATTGAGATTAATTTAAATCACTAATGTATTAAAATTACACTATTAGACTCAATAGCTAAATATAAGAATTTCACTTTATTACTAAAGTGAATTACAAAATAGATTTGGTTTGGATAACTTCCTACATGTTTGACACTAAACATGTGTGAAAGTTCATGTCCAAGTTACAAACATCAACATTCAGGGCTTAAGGCTGATACAACAATATACTCATTAAGAGCTCATCATGTCACTTGTGGGAATTGATCGTGGGTGGGGAGGACAACACTCCTCTCAACAACCCTATCAAGACCTAATTAACCATCCATCTAGTTAGCCCTTGCATTGTTTGTCTCATAATTTCAATAGAGATAATTGGTTGTTAAACTTATGTGAACTCCATGGCATAAAGTCAAATGAAGACTCCTATTAAACTTGTGATGAGACTGGTGAGAGCAGGCCTTGAATATGTTGAGACTTCATCGCCAAATGAACCACATCCTATAACTTTTGTTCATCCACCATCAAAATATTCACTTTTGACATTTCATCCATATTGATATCCTAATCATAGTGATTGAAGGAATTCATTCTCTCCTTCTAGGTATCAAAATTCCTATGCTAGCAATGCTTCTTGTAGATCTTTATTGAATACGTGTCAAAAGAAAAATCTTGTAATGGTACCATCTACTAGGATTTTTTGTGGTTGGATTGATGATTATAATGGCAAGATTTGAACATTTGTTTGAGGGTTTCATATCGATGTGCCATTGATTGTATAACTATACAATCCTTATTTTTCTATATAATAGATTGATCATAGAAATGGTCTCCATTGGACAATTTGTTTTGGCAACCTTGACTTGGTGCTTTGTTTGGAGCACTTGTTGAGTCTCTCGATGGTCTTATGAATGTGGTTAGGTTCTTTGTTTTCATGAATGGAGTATTCTTCTTTATCCTCGACTCTTATTTCTTTATCAGATTAACTTTAGTTGCAATGTGCTTTTGGGGAGACTATTCTTTGATAGCATTATAGATTTTATGTTCCTTCACATGGTCTGCCAAGATATTTCACTTTGCTTATTTCTAATGATGATTCCAACATGTTTCAGTGGATCTTTCCTTGTTGGATATTGGAGTGAGAGTTGTAACATTTAGGGGGGATGTTATGTAATGTCTTCTCTATGTGGCGCTTGTTCCACATAAAGGGGGGATGTAATCCCTTCCCTATGTAGCATCTTATCTATATTAAGTGGGGTATGTTGACTATTTTTTTTTTATCTTCTATGTTTTTTGGCGGGGGTTTNATAAAGGGGGGATGTAATCCCTTCCCTATGTAGCATCTTATCTATATTAAGTGGGGTATGTTGACTATTTTTTTTTTATCTTCTATGTTTTTTGGCGGGAGTTTGTTCTTTGATAGTGTTATGCCTCGGATTGTCTGAAGCATTCCTTGCAGATGTACCAGAGTGGGGCTTATTTTTCTTTTTTAAAAGCCAAGTTTTTGGGGCTATATTGTATGGAGTGTTGATTTTGGGGCTAAATACCCCTAGTCAGGTCATGGCAAGTCCCCTTGGTTTCCACCTGAAGGAGGTGTTGGCCTCGTGGCTCTGTTGACTACCCTTTGGGTGGGTGTCAGATGCCCTTGAGGCAAATCATTGGGACACATGGCAACACTCATATTTTGCTTTGTAGAGGTGATTTCGTGTCTAAGGGTTGTCATACCCATCTTAGCACACCTCATTTTTTCCCACTTGGACCTATTGTTTTATTGCAAAACCCCTCCTCCTAGTCTCTAGATCCATTAACACCATTCTTAAAGAAAAAGCCTACATTGTTAATAAAGGAGGGCGTTGAGGGAAAAGCTTTTGTTGGGGTTAGTTGGGGCATGACGCCCTCCTTTTGGATCACCTTTGCACTTGGTGGAGTCTAATTGCCCATTTTTATTATTATTTTATGTCATTACGTGGTTTAGTCCCCAGGATGTGGGTGCAAAAATCTGAAATTTTATAATTTGCTATTAACTTGTAGGCTTGAATTTGTAAAAGGTTGAGGGTTGTCTCATATAAATAAGACAACCTCACCTCATTTGTAAAATATGGACAAGGGTTCAAATTTGAATCTTTTTCTTTTTCTCTTGGTATACAGGAGCACTTGAAGCTATGCACGCTCTCTCTTGGATGTCGTTTTTGCTTGAAGGTTGAATAGATGATGTTCTAGGGTTTCATTTTACACATGACAAGTTGATGCCAAGACTAGTTCTAATAACTCATGCTCAAGGTGCATTTCCCTGTTCATTCTTGATTAATATTGGTAAGTTTATCTCCTAACCCTAGTTTAACATTGCCATTGAAGTGCTTTGGATTGAGTTAGGGTTTGATTGCTAGCATTTTATTAACTTGCTTTAGGAGACCTTCATACCAAGGAGTTCTCGAGTCTACGTTGTTTTATTGGGCCTTTGGACTCATCTGTTTTCCTAATTAGGTTTTGCTACCTAACCGTTGAGGAGGGGCGTTAGCCTCAATCTCTCATAGCCCTAGGGTTTGAGACAATAATCTAATACCCTATCCTTCAACTCTTTCTCTTATCAAATTTTTACATGTTTTTATTCTATGCAAAAAAAAATATTGTCTAAAAAACCTTAGTTTTTCCTAGAAAATTAAAAGGGTGAAGTTCTAGCCATGAATTTGTTTTTTTGGTCCACCCTAAAATTTCGCCCTAGGGTTTTATCCCCAAACCCTAGAGGTCGTCCTCTTTTGAGGAAGTGCATTGGGATATGTGAAGCCCTTGTAATTGGTGAATTAGAGGGTGTTTGGTATTTTTGGCTAAACCTACAATTGTGCCCTAGTCCAATTGTCCCCTTTTCCTTGAGACCACACTTTTTGGAGTGGTTGCCTTAGGAAGTGTGACATTGTCTAGGGAAGTGTGAAATTTCCTTGAAAGGCATGATATTATTTGAGATTGGTGATAAGGTGAATAACTCCATTTATATATGATTGTTGTGGCTTACTTTGATATTGCTTGACTCTGATAAAGCACTAATCATAGCTATTAAGGTTTTGTGGAAGGTATTTGTGGCTTGTTGGTGGTTGTACATATCTTTCATTGATTAGGGTCTCCCCCTGGGTTTAGGAGTTCCCTGAAGTGTTGAGAGGTTAAACTGTGGTGACATTAGGTTTAACTCTCTCCCAAGCTTACTGTCACTAGCACTAGGTCTACATAACTTTGATTTGCAAAGGGTTGCTAGTTTAAGTGGTAACAAATAGCATTGTGGATTTATGTTCCCACAAATGGTTCACTAAGATCTTTCTTGTTGCTTATTTTAGATAAAGAATTCTAACATGTTTTAGTGGATCTTTCCTTGTTGGATATTGGAGTGAGAGATATGGCATTCGCGGGGGGTGTGATGTAATGTCTACTCTACGTGGTTCTTGTTCAACATTAAGGGGAGATGTGGATCTTGCAATGTGATTCCTTCCGTTCGTGGCTCCCTATTCAAATTAAGGGGGGATATTGAACATACGTTTGTCATCTTCTATGTCTTTTTGGGGAGATTGTTCTTTGATAGAATTATGGATTTATGTTCCTACTCATGATTTGCATGATCCCACTACTTATCTTATATGATGATTCCCAACATGTTTTAGTGGATCTTTCCTTGCTAGATATTAGAAAGAGAGATATGGCAATTAGGGAGGATGTGATGTAGTGTCTTTTTATGTGGTGTATGTTCAACATCAAGGAGGGATTTCAATCTTGTGATGTAATGCATTCCCTCCATGCCCCCCTGTATAAATTAAGAGAGGATGTTGAAAATAGGTGTGTAATCTTCATTTTCGGCCACGACCAACCTTATATTAAGTTGGGTATTTGCACACCCACTCTCATTTTTTGGTCACGATTGGCCTTTTATTGAGTTGGGTATTTATACACCCACTTTCATTTTCGGCCACAACCGACCTTGAATTGTTCATACACCCTGTCTCATTTTTGGCCACCATTGACCTTATATTGAGGTGGGTATTCATACACCCACTTTCATTTGTATTCATCATTTTTCTCTATGGTCCCCCATTTAGCGTAAGGGGGGATGCTGAAAATGGTGTAAGCTTCACTTTCTGCCACGACCGACTTTATATTGTAATCATTATTATGTTTATAGGTTTGGTTAAGACTGGCCTTTGTATATGTGGGCCCCATAACCCCTATTGGGGAAAGCACCCCATCTTTGAGTTGGGTATTTACATTTTATATGCTTACACTCACTTGTAATTCTAATATTGACGTGATTCATTTTTGTCTTCTATTAATGGGATTTGCCCAAGGGTACCTATCAAGTATTGCGCTCCTCTCTTTCTTGGGTTGTTTTCTCTCCATCTCTTGTGAAATTCAACTCATATCCAGGCCCAACAACAATAGAAACATCAAACATAAACTGTATGATGAATTATTTGTGGCAATGCTGAAGGGTATGTCACACCACTATAGAAATGTTTTCCCACAATCCTCTCTACTTTTGCCTTTTCCTTTTTTTTAATAAAAGAATGAATGAAAGGTTGTACCCATGGTTTTGTTCCTGGAACAAAGAATGATGATGTGGCACAAGAAGTAGGAACATTGCCTGTAGAAGCATTGAGCCCATGCCACTTCCATTCCCCCCAAGGAAATATGCATAGCAGGTTTACTTGCTACTTAACCTGTTACAGGTTCTGTCAATAAAATTTGTTTTCCTTCTTTTTCCTTCCTAACTTCTTCAAGAGCAGCTAGCATTAGCCGGTGCGTGAACCTCTGGGATGACATTTGGACAGGGCTCAATATCTTTGCCAGGGGGTCTTGCAGGGTGCACTTTAGCTTGGGTAAATTCCTATGGATAAACCTTTGGCAAAGTTTGCGTTTGGCTCTTACAGCATTTCCATCCAATAGATTCCTCCATATGCCCAAAAAATATCGAAATCCTTTGGACCAAGGGAAAAAGCTATAATTTTTTTGGCAAAACAAATCAGACATTAAGTGTTTATATGCTGAGTTGCTAACAATAGATTTTTCTAACAATAGATGCTATTTTGTTGAAGAATTCTGCATAAAAATAAGTAAAATCATACCTGGGCAATGCTTGTTATGTGTAACACTATGTAGATTCAAATGGAAATTTTCTGAAACCAGGAAAGAATCTTTGCCATGGTTCAAACTGTTAGTTTTGTACCTAGGGAAGTGTTCCCCTAAGTGACTTTAGCCTTAGTCACTTAGTGAAGGGAAATAAAGTGAACCTTGCATTAAATGACTTACGTGAAATTTAATTTGACCTTAGAGCATTAAAGTAAGTTTTTGATAAATCTAAGTGGGTGAGTGAAATTAATATATTAGAATTAAAATATGAGCAATTAGTTTCAATCGTCGATCTAATTCATTCTTAGCCATTGGATTAGATGCCTCTTCAGCTACCTAGGGTTATGGACAAAAAGCAAGGAAAAGACAAATGCATTCATTCTCGTGAGAAGAAGTGAAGAGAGAGCTGAAGAAGAGAGAGTGGGCACAAATTTCGAGACAACCCTCATTTATTGCTGCACAGAAATCGAGGTGTACAGACAACATTTATTGCTGGCACAAATTTCGAGAAAGGGTATGACTCATTCATTGCCGCACATATTTTGAGGTAGTATGGAATCCATACTGTACGATTTTAGGCACAATTTTCTAGGTACGGCTTTGGCACAGAAAACAAGGTAAACTTCAGGCACGATTTCCAAGGCAACACATGATTGTTTGAGGCACATAATTCGAGGACCATACAACTGCATTTATTGCAGATTGTACAACACGAGTTTCTAGATATTCTGGCACAGTTTTTGAGGTCAGATTGAAGGCTGTTATTTCGGCACATTTTTCGAGAGGATTAAATGCACAGAAATCGAGACAGCCTTGAACAGAAACCGAGACAGCTTGCTGGTCAAATTTCTGGGTTGAGATAAGTAGATTTTTGACTGTAAATGAATGTCTAATTTTTATCCTGAAGAAATAGTAAACTCTCTCTCTTTGACTGGTTTTCCCCTTGTGGGTTTTTTCCAGGGCCATTGGCCGAAAATTACTATGTTCTATGTGTTGAATGGCGTGCTGATTATTTATTTTCTGTTAGTGAAAAAGAGTAGTTACAACACTGTTTTAAGTCTGAAAATTAATGTTTATTTCTAGCATTTTATTTTTCTGAGAATGAAATAAACAGTGACAATTTTACTTATAAACCAGTGGCTGAAAACTAGTGAAAAATATACATGGTATCAGAGCTGAGTTGGGCAGAAAACTAAATATTGCAGACAATCATTTCCAGACTTCAGGAAAAACACTTGTGACAGTAGTACATTTTGCTGAAACTTGTTCTTTGAGAAAAATCACTTCCGTTGGTTTGAGAAGTGAAGATAGACTAGATGGGACAGGGAACTTTGTCTCATGGAAGGCCAGGATAGTGCTTTTGTTGAGTGAGAATGAGTTATGGGATGAGGTGGTTGATAACACTACTGCTCACCCCATTGTCATTCCCAATGCTACTACTGATCCAACAACAACAACTGCCTTTGTGAAGGACATTAAAGCCATAAGGATTATCTTGGATGTTGTTAAAGACCATGTTATTATACACATTTCAGGGAAGGATCATGCACATGAGATGTGGAGTGCTTTGATCGAGTTATTTTAGAGTTCTAATGAGAATAGGAAGATGGTTCTTAGAGAGAAGCCGAAGAATATCAAGATGGTCAAAGGAGAGGTTTGTATGGCTTATCTTACTAGGATCTCTTAGGTGAGAGATGAGCTTGCAACTGTGGGGGTGGTGGTTATTGGTCCTGAGTTAGTGCGTACAACCCTGGATGGGGTGACTGCACCTTGGGCTGTGTTTGTACAAGGTTTGGTGGCCAGAGAGAACTTACCATCTTGGGACAGGGTCTGTGATGATTTTGTTCAAGACGAGACTCGGAGGGGTTTCTTGCAGTGCAGTAGTTCTACTAGTAGACAGGATGAGGAGGATGTGACATTGATAGCGAAGGGGAAGAAGAAGAGCAAGATGAGTCCCGAGAAGGGTGGGGCCAAGCAGTAGCAGGATGGGCAGAAGGATCTGAGCACTGTGAAGTGCTTCGCATGTCACAAGATGGGACACTATGCTGCTACGTGTCCGAACACGAAGAAGAAGAAGCAGCAGCAGACAACCGCTTCAACTGAGATCGATGATTTTGCAACGAGATTTCAGAGTGAGTTTTCACTGTGCACTGGGCATATTGAGAGAAAGAGAGCATCCATTCTCACCAGTGCGGATGTTGACAGACAGAGGGAGTTTTCCTGTGTGACAGATAGAGGGAGTTTTCCCGTGTGACAGACCATTCTTACAGTGCATCTACTTTTGGCACTTGGTATATAGATAGCGGAGCCTCGAGTCACATGACAGGTGCTCGTGAGATGTTCTCTGAGCTTTCACAGACAGAGACAGATGTGGAGGTTGTGTTGGGAGATGACTCGGCAGTCAGAGCTGTTGGGCGTGGGACAATTACATTTCAGAGGGAGTCCATGAGTACCATGGTGTTGCGAGATGTATTGTATGTATCTGGGATGAAGAAGAACCTAGTGTCAGTTTCCATGATCGAGGATCAGGGTCTTGGGGTGTCTTTCCTAGATGGACACATGCATATGTTTCCCAAGACTGCAGGACCATCTACTTCAATTACCATTGGAGTGAGGTGTGGGAAACTGTATAGGCTCTTGTTTCAGCCTCAGCTTGCCTTGGCACATAGCAACGGTAGTGAGCTTTGTGAGCTTTGGCATAGGAGGATGGCTCACTTGCATCATCCAACCTTGGGGTTGTTGAGACACATGGTTACAGGATTACCGGAGTTCAGCACAGGGCAGAGTGATGTGTGCAGGGGGTGTCCTTTGGGAAAGTACACCAAGACTGCTTTTTCGAGTAGTGATAGCAGGTCAGTAGGTACCCTTGACTTGATACATTCAGACTTATGCGAACTGATGTCTTCTATGTCCTTGAGAGGATACGAGTAATATGTGACATTCATTGATGACCATTCCAGGAAGACGTGGATCTACTTTCTGAAGAGCAAGAAGTCTGAGGAAGTCTTGCCGAGGTTCCAAGAATTCAAAGCTCTTGTGGAGAACCAAACAAGGAGGAAGATTCGAGTTCTGAGATCGGATAACGAGGGTGAGTATACCTCCAAGGAGTTTGATGGATTTTGCAGACAGGAGGGTATTAAGAGATAGTTGACAGTATCGTATACTCCAGAGCAGAATGGAGTAGCAGAGAGGAAAAACAGGTCCATTGTTGGAGCAGCCCGAGCTATGCTACATGACTAGTCACTTCCTTTTGTTCTCTGGGCCGAGGCTTGCAACACAGCTGTATATCTTTAGAACAGGAGTCCCCATCGTGCAATGGGGAATATGACACCTGAGGAGTGCTTTTTCAGGCAAGAAGCCTGAAGTTAGCCATTTTCGGATATTTGGTAGTTTGACTTACTTTCATGTCCCTTTAGAGAAGAGGACAAAGTTGGAGCCCACTGCAGAGAAGGGCATCTTTGTGGGCTATGATGAGACTTCGAAGGCCTTCCGCATTTACCTTCCCTCTCAGAGGAAAGTGGTGGTGACGAGGCATGTGAAGTTTGAGGAGGAGCGGGCCTTTAGGAAGTCGAGAGAGTCAGAGCAGAGAGAGCAGCAAGTCCTTGCACCTCAGGTTGTTTCACAGGTTACATCTACATAGCAGTCAGGATCACATGTTTCTGGGGTTACAGGACCGCACAGTGTTGGCACAGGTTCACCAGGTTTAGTGGGTAGGCCAATAGGGTCTTCGGGGACAGGTGATGGGTCTAATATTACAGGTACACCTTACAGGGGATCGGGATTAGGATCTGGATTAGGATTATAGGGTACACCTGGTGTTGGTACACCAGCTTCAGGTTCACAGGTGACTGGGGTTTCTAGCTCTAGTAGTTCTTTTGATGAGGACAGGCCAGTGTGGGAGCAATCTTCAGGGAAGAAGAAGCCTAAGTGGCTTCGGGAGACCTTGAAGGAAGCTCGTGATTTTGGGACACCCAAGGAGGAGGTGAGGGCCATCAAGATGCCTGACAGATTGGGCATGTTGTTGGTGGCTAGTACACGTGATTTTGAGCCTTCTACTTTTGAGGATGCCTCCCAGCATTTGGTTTGGAGAGATGCCATGATGGATGAGTACCATTCCATCATGAAGAATGATGTATGGGAGATTGTTCCAAGACTTGAGGGGAAGTAAGTGGTGACTTCTCGGCGGCTTTACAAGCTAAAGCATGCGGCAGATGTGAGTGTGGAGAAGTAAAAAGGCAGGTTTGTAGCACGGGCGTTTTCACAGGTTGAGGGCATTGATTATGATGAGACTTTTGCGTCGGTTGCTCAGTATACTTCTATCAGGGGCTTGATCTCCATTGCAACGGAAATGGGTTGGAAGATTCATCAGATGGATGTGAAGACCGCATTTCTCAGTGGGATCATACATGAGGAGATTTACATTGAGCAGCCTCAGGGCTTTGAGATTCATGAGAGAGAGTCTCATGTTTGCAGGTTGAAGAAGGCCCTTTATGGGCTGATGCAAGCTCCTAGAGCTTGGTACTCCAGGATCGATACTTACTTGCTGAGTATGGGGTTTCAGAAGAGTGAAGCAGATCCAAATCTCTACTTCATCATGGTTGGAGATGATCCGCTTGTTCTTCTGCTATATGTTGATGACTTGTTTATCACAGGGAGAGAGAGACCCATTGCAGCTTGCAAGAAGGATCTTGCAGCAGAGTACAAGATGACTGATATTGGGCTGATGCATTATTTCTTGGGATTGGAGGTTTGGCAAGAGGCTGGACATATTTTCCTGGGGCAGGGAAAGTATGTTGTTGATATTTTGAGGAGATTCAGGATGGAGGATTGCAGGCCTATGTTGATACCTATGATCACCAACTGGAAGAAGCTTCATGCTTCTGAGGGAGAGTTGGTGGATCCTACTTTATACCGTCAACTTATTGGGTCATTGATGTATCTAGTCAACACTCGGCTAGATTTGTGTTTTGCAGTGAACACTCTTAGCCAGTTCATGTTTGAGCCTAGGAGTGTGCATTGGGTCACTGCAAAACATGTGTTTCGCTATCTTTCAGGGACAAAGGATTTTAGTTTGGACTACAGGAGGTCAGAGGGGATCAGATTGGTTGGTTATACATATTCAAAATGGGCAGGCAGTGTGGCAGACCGGAAGAGTACTTCCAGATGTTGTTTCAGTTTGGGCTCGGCAGCAGTGTCGTGGTTCGGTCGAAAGCAGAAATTCGTTGCATTGAGTTCTGCTGAGGCTGAGTATATGGCAGCCAGTTTGGCCAGCTGTGAGGCCTTGTGGCTTCGCAAGTTGCTGGTGAATCTATTTCATCAAGAGCTTAGGCCTACGGTGATTTACTGTGACAATCAGAGTTGCATCCAGCTCTCTGAGAATCCAGTTTTCCATGACAGGTCAAAGCACATTGAGATTAGATATCATTTCATCCGAGACTATGTTCAGAGAGGGGCAGTTACGCTTCAGTACATTTCCACAGATGAGCAGGTAGCAGATATTTTGACGAAGTCTTTTGGGAGGGCCAAGTTTGTCTTCTTCAAGGACAAGTTGGGAGTGGTGTAGAACACCTTCCTCGGTAAGAGGGAGTGTTAGTTTTGTACCTAGGGAAGTTTTCCCCTAAGTGACTCTAGCCTTAGTCACTTAGGGAAGGGAAATAAAGTGAACCTTGCATTAAAAGACTTAAGTGACATTTAATTTGACCTTAGAGCATTAAAGCCAATTTTTGATAAATTTAAGTGAGTGAGTGAAATTAATATTTTAGAAATAAAATATGAGCAATTAATTTCGACCGTCGATCTAATTCATTCTTAGCCATTGGATTAGATGCCTCTTCACCTACCTAGGGTTATGGACAAAAAGCAAGGAAAAGGAAAATACATTCATTCTTGTGAGAAGAAGTGAAGAGAGAGCTGAAGAAGAGAGAGTGGGCATGAATTTCGAGGAAGCTTGCTGAAGAGATTTTGGTGGCACGAATTTCGAGACAACCCTCATTTATTGCTGCACAGAAACCAAGGTGTACAGACAACATTTATTACTGGCACGAATTTCAAGAAAGTGTACGACTCATTTATTGTTGCACAGATTTCAAGGTAGTACAAAATCCATAGTGTATGGTTTTGGGCACATTTTTCTAGGTACAGCTTTGGCACAGAAAATGGGGTAAACTTCAAGCACGATTTCCAAGGCAACACGTGATTGTTTGAGGCACAGAATTCGAGGACCGTACTATTGCATTTATTGTAGATCGTACGACACGAGTTTCGAGATATTCTAGCATTGTTTTCGAGGTCAGATTGAAGGCTATTATTTCGGCACATTTTTTGAGAGGATTAAATGCACAAAAATCGAGACAGCCTTGCATGGAAATCGAGACAACTTGCTGGTCAAATTTATGGGTTGAGATAAGTAGATTTTTGACTGTAAATGAATGTCTGATTTTTATCCTGAAGAAATAATAAACTCTCTCTCTCTTTGACTGGTTTTTCCCTTGTGGGTTTTTTCTAGGGCCATTGCTCGAAAATTACTATGTTCTGTGTGTTGAATGGTGTGCTGATTATTTAATTTCTGTCAGTGAAAAAGAGTAGTTAGAGCAGTGTTTTAAGTCTAAAAATTAATGTTTATTTCCAGCATTTTATTTTTCTGAGAATGAAATAAACAATGACAATTTTACTTATAAATCGGTGGTTGAAAACTAGTGAAAAATCTACATGGTATAAGAGCTGAGTGTGGCAGAATACTAAATATTGCAGACAGACAGTCATTTCCAGAATTCAGGAAAAACACTTGTGACAGTAGTACATTTTGCTGAAACTTGTTGTTTGAGAAAGATGACTTCCGTTGGTTTGAGAAGTGAAGATAGACTAGATGGGGCAGGGAACTTTGTCTCATGGAAGGTCAGAATAGTGCTTTTGTTGAGAGAGAATGGGTTGTGGGATGAGGTGGTTGATAACACTACTGCTCACCCCATTGTCATTCCCAATGCTACTATTGATCCAGCAGCAACAACTGCCTTTGTGAAGAAGGACATCAAAGCCATGAGAATTATCTTGGACGCTGTTAAAGACCATGTTATTCCACACATTTCAGGGAAGGATCATGCACATGAGATGTGGAGTGTTTTAACTGGGTTATTTTAGAGTTCTAATGAGAATAGGAAGATGGTTCTTAGAGAGAAGCTGAAGAATATCAAGATTGTCAAAGGAGAGGTTTGTATCTCTCAGGTGAGAGATGAGCTTGCAGCTGTGGGGTGGTGGTTATTGGTCCTGAGTTAGTGCATACAACCCTGAATGGGGTGACTGCACCTTGGGCTGTGTTTGTACAAGGTTTGGTGGCCAGAGAGAACTTACCATCTTGGGGCAGGGTTTGTGATGATTTTGTTCAGGAGGAGACTCGAAGGGGTTTCTTGCAGTGCAATAGTTCTCCTAGAAGACATGATGAGGTGGATGTGGCATTGACAGCGAAGGGGAAGAAGAAGAGCAAGAAGGGTCCCAAGAAGGGTGGGGCCAAGCAACAGCAGGATGGGCAGAAGAAGGATCTGAGCTGTGTGAAGTGCTTTGCATGTCACAAGATGGGACACTATGTTGCTACGTGTCCGAAAAAGAACAAGAAGAAAGCAGCAACAGACAGTCGCTTCAGCTGAGATCGATGATTTTGCAGCGAGATTTCAGAGTGAGTTTTCACTGTGCACTGGGCATATTGAGAGAGAGAGAGAGAGCATCCATTCTCACCAGTGCAAATGTTGACAAACAAAGGGAGTTTTCCTGTGTGACAGACCATTCTTACAGTGCATCTACTTTCGACACTTGGTATATAGATAGCGAAGGCTCGAGTCACATTACAGGTGCTCGTGAGATGTTCTCCGAGCTTTCACAGACAGAGACAGATGTGGAGGTTGTGTTGGGAGATGACTCAGCAGTCAGAGCTGTTGGGCGTGGGACCATTACATTTTAGAGGGAGTCCATGAGTCTCGTGGTGTTGCGAGATGTATTGTATGTACCTAGGCTAAAGAAGAACCTAGTGTTAGTTTCCATGATCGAGGATCAGGGTCTTGGGGTGTCTTTCCTAGATGGACACATGCATATGTTTCCCAAGACTGCAGGACCATCTGCTTCAGTTACCATTGGAGTGAGGTGTGGGAAACTGTATAGGCTCTTGTTTCAGCCTCAGCTTGCCTTGGCACATAGCAGCGGTAGTGAGCTCTGTGAGCTTTGGCATAGGAGGATGGCTCACTTGCATCATCCAGCCTTGGGGTTGTTGAGACACATGGTTAATAGATTATTGGAGTTCAGCACAGGGCAGAGTGATATGTGCAGGGGGTGTGCTTTGGGAAAGTACACCAAGATTGCTTTTTCGAGTAGTGATAGCAGGTCAGCAGGTACCCTTGACTTGATACATTCAGACTTATGCAGACTGATGTCTTCTGTGTCCTTGAGAGGATACGAGTATTATGTGACATTCATTGATGACCATTCCAGGAAGACCTGGATCTATTTTCTGAAGAGTAAGAAGTCTGAGGAAGTCTTGCAGAGGTTCTAAGAGATCAAAGCACTTGTGGAGAACCAAACAGGGAGGAAGATCCGAGTTTTGAGATCGGATAACGGGGGTGAGTATACCTCCAAGGAGTTTGATGGATTTTGTAGACAGGAGGGTATCAAGAGACAGTTGATAGCACCGTATACTCTAGAGCAGAATGGAGTAGCAGAGAGGAAGAACAGGTCCATTGTTGGAGCAGCCTGAGCTATGCTACATGACCAGTCAGTTCCTTTCTTTCTTTGGGCTAAGGCTTGTAGCACAGCTGTATATCTTTAGAACAGGAGTCCCCATCGTGCAGTGGGGAATATGCCACATGAGGAGTGCTTTTTAGGCAAGAAGCCTGAAGTTAGCCATTTTCAGATATTTGGTAGTCTGACTTACTCTCATGTCCCTTCAGAGAAGAGGACAAAGTTGGAGCCCACTGCAGAGAAGGGCATCTTTGTGGGATATGATGAGACTTAGAAGGCCTTCCGCATTTACCTTCCCTCTCAGAGGAAAGTGGTGGTGAGGAGGGATGTGAAGTTTGAGGAGGAGCGGGCCTTCAGTAAGTTAAAGTCAGAGCAGGGAGAGTAGCAGGTCCTTGCACCTTAGGTTGTTTCACACGTTCTTGTTGAAATACTGAGAGGGGGGTGAATCAGTATTTGCCAATTATTAGAAATTATCTGATCAAGAGCAAGTTGCTAATCACCAATCATAGCAGCATATCATCAATAATCATGAAAATAACAAGATGCACAGTACACAAGATTTTTACGTGGAAACCCAAGTCCTGGGGGTAAAACCACGGAAGCCTTTTAATAATAGTTGTCCAGAAATAACTGGATGATAAGTACAACTGTCTTATTGTATAGACTTCAATTTATCAGCTTCAACTGAAAGGAGGCTACGACCCCCTGTTTTACAGGCTACAACCTGAAGGAAGCTACCACTCCCTAGTTTACCGGCTTCTACCGGAAGGAGGCTACGACCTCCTCTCCTTGCCCCGTCCTACCACCCTGTTAAGTAGAATATTGCTGAACCTGTGGACCTGTCAAATACAAGAACCTGTACTGATGATATGCTGAACCTTTGAACCTGTCACCACCTACACCTGTACTGTTGATATGCTGAACCTTTGAACCTGTCACCACCAACACCTGTACTGCTGATATGCTGAACCTTTGAACCTGTCACCACCAACACCTGTACTGCTGATATGCTGAACCTTTGAACTTGTCAAACACAACCTGTACTGAACCTGTGAACCTGTATTCGGATCACTGCCTTGCTGTCACGTAAATTGCTGCTCAAGTCATAATAGTCATGCTCAACAAGCTCTCATGACACACTGCTGTCTAGAATACTGAACATATGAAATTGGGCTATTCAAAAGGAATCTTAACTACAACTGAACCTTTTTCACTTGAATACATCACATTATAAAATCACAACTTAAAGTGTAATAAGTAGTATGTATCATGACTAAGCATTCGTATCATCACTGCTATATCATCTCATATCACTAAATCATCAAAGCTCATCACTGCTAAACTTCAAGGAAGATTACAAATTCATATTGCTGAATATATACTTGTACTATTGCTGCTAAATCATCTCATATCACTAAACATCAAAGCTCATCGCTGCTATAATTTACACAGTCAAGAAAATTACAAATTCATACTGCTGTATACATACCTCTGAATGCTGAACTGTGTATATGTTCATAAGGATACCCAAACTGTGTTCCTCAACAAATAATATCACACTGCTTTACTTTGCACAATCAGGAACATTACAAATTCATACAGTTGTATACATACCTCTGGAAGCTGAAATCTGGAAGCTCTGTGTATGCCAACAATGTTGCTCGGGGCTGCAATACTGCTGTACCAAACTTGGACTGTTGTATTCACTCTTTAGAAATCGCAAACTGCCAGCAGCCACCTCAATTTGGATCCTTTCTCT